>SNQJ01S0229248.1:0-14374 GCA_010110895.2 Picea sitchensis
GAATTATTATAGACCATATACAACATTTACACATCTTTATATCAACCAGTGTTTAATGAAAAGTTATAGGTTGAAATGTTGGAAAATTATTGGAGTGAATCGAATTAACACAGTTTAATTACCAGAACTAATCACGAGAGGCGCGAAGGCCCAAGGAAGAAGGGACATAACGAAACTTAAAACATACCCTTGAGTAAATTCCTAACTGTGTAAATAAAAACACAATCACCTAAAAGTTCAAAAGGAAATTCTTTAACACAAGTACAGTAAGTGAAAATTGAATTCATATACCATCATGCGAGCTGGAGTCAACTATAAACAAGATACACATATAGTCGGAAATAGCCGAGTATTTTTTCCTTTTTCAAAATCCTTTCGAGGAAGTAGCCAATATGGCACTAGTATATTAAACCAATAAAATAACCAGTATGCCATTACAAGTAGGCGGAAGGCAAACCCTGTAATTCTTTTAAAAATAGTATTACATATCTTGTTCGGAATTGAAACAAATGAACATCCCATGCTGTGTTTTACTTCCAATGGTATACTTTTCCATCACAAAACGGGTTACCCTTAATCAATGGTACCAAAAACATGACTTAATCACCATTTCGGAGTTTCAGATACCGAGAGTTGGAGGTGTCAAGGACACTCATGACAAGAATGATAAAATCACGAAATGTCGAAAGGGACTATTGTGAGTCTCGAAAACCCGAAAGGAAAAACTCTAAAATCCTGTCAACTGTCCATCTCAGTGGGTTATGTGAACCTTCTGATCACTTCAGAGATTTGGTGATCATGAATTTTATAATGTTGGAGTCACGATGACTCGAAAGGAATAACACCGAAAATCCCGTCAGTCGTTCGATTAAGAAAAGAAGGGATCAGATTATGGAGTTTTTTGAACAATTGATCTGGCTCCATTTCGAGGATTGTGACTTGCTGAAATGTCGAAATGCCAAAGTGTGAAAGGCATTTTGATTAGGCTCGTGGTCATAGCTAGTGGGCATATGGAATAAGAGTGATACCCAGTACTTGTAATCCAACAGTGCAGGTGAATTTGAATATGATCGGAGGATTATGAATTATTCGTATGCTAAGTTTAATCAGAAGGCCTTACCTAACCCCTATCTTGTATCCGGATATTTAAAAAAAAACAAAACTATAGGGGTCTATTTATATTTAAACTTTTTGCAGAGGAGTATAGACTAATACCCTACTTTTACCTAAGTCCGTTTGGTCATTTTCATCATGTGATTATGTGTATGAACTAACGCATGAGGCTTAGGCCATCAACCCCCAAAGTCATTTGTGTTGTTAAGACTGTGGTAATGGTTATAGGTACAAACAGATCGGAAAGTAATTATAATTACAGGAATTGAAATAAACATTGAAATGAGGAGTAAACACTTCTCTTCGATCATAAAACTTTAATTTGAATGGTAATGACAATCGATGACAGTAATGACTCTTGCAAACTTTCAGACTTAAGATTTATAACAGAAAGCTTACTTGCTTGAATCTCGAACTATTCAAGGATATTTATAGAAACATTTTTTTTTCAGACAATTTTTGAGGTATATTACAATATTTATGTTCCCAGTTTCTTCCACAATGTCCTCCAGAAATGACTAACAATTTTTTTTTCTCTTTTTGAGACAATAGTCTCGGGCAACCCATGAAGTCTCACAACTTCTTTGAAAAACAAATTTGCAATATGTGTTGCATCATTAGTTTTATGACATGGGATAAAGTTTGCCATATTTGAGAATATATCAACTACAACAAATATGGAATCGCTTCCCCTTTGTGTTCTTGGCAATCCCAACTCGAAATCCATGCTTATTGCATCCCAAGGCCTATCTTGAATAGGCAATGGATGATATAATCCAGTGTTTTGTCTCTTTCCTTTTGCATACTGGAAAATATTACTTATGTTTACAAATTTCTTCACCTCTTCCCTCATACCTGGCCAATAGTATGAAATGTTCAATTGTGAAAATGTCTTTTCATGGCCGAAATGTCCGGCTAGACCTCCACTATCTTTTTCCTTCAACAGATTATCTCGCATCAAGCACTTTGGTATGCACAACTGGATACCTTTAAACAACAATCCATATTGAAACAAATACTCTATCCACTGATTTTTGTCTCTGAGCATAGGATTTACACATGCTTCATATGCCTCTTTAAAATCTGGATCATCAAAGTACATCTCCTTAAGGTGTTCAAACCCTAAGTTTTTCACTTGAAATTCCCGCAGAATCAGACATCTCCTACTCAATTAATCAACAAATTTATTAGAATTACCTGAAATATGTTTAATGACAAAAGTGAAATTTTGCATAAAGTCTATCCACTTAGCATGTCTTTGATTTAACTTCTCTTGTATGGTTATGAATTGTAAAGCCTGATTATCGGTACACAAAATAAATTATTTTGGAACAAGGTAGTGCCTCCATTTCTTTAAGGCTTGGATTAGTAAATAAAATTCTTTATCATATGTGGAGTACTTCCTCTTGGTTTCATTTAAATTCTCACTGAAATATACAACAGGCCTATTCTCTTGGCTCAAGACCACTCCAATTGCTACTCCACTAGCATCACATCGTACTTGAAACGTCTTCCCGAAATATGGAAAGACCAGAATTGGTTGTTTTGTTATATTATCCTTTAATATCCTGAATCTTTCCTCAACTTCTTTTGTCCACTTAAAATACGTGCGTCTCTTCTTCACCGTATCTAATATAGGTGCACAAATACCACTGATTTTTTTTATGAACTTCCGATAGAAACTTGCTAATCCATGGAAGATTCTCACCTCGAATATGCTCCTCGACGATGGCCATTCTCTGATTGCTCCCACTTTCTATGGATCCCTCTTCAATTCATTTGAAGATATTACAAAACCCAAGTAAATGAGTTATGGCTTCATAAAAGTGGATTTCTTCATCTTTATCAACAACTTCTCTTGCTACAATATTCTCATCACTAATGCTAAGTGCCTCAAATGCTATTCTTAAGTCTTATTGAAGACTAATATATCATCCAAATATACAATCACAAACTTACCAACTAAATATTTCAATACCTCATTCATCAATCTCATAAAAGTACTTAGGGATTTTGTCAAGCCAAATGGCATATCAAGCCACTCATACAATCATTCGTTCGTTTTGCAGGATGTTTTCCATTCATCACTTTATCTCATCCTTATCTAGTGATATCCACTTTTCAAGTCTATTTTTGAGAAATAATTTTCTATGCTCAAACAATCTATTAATTCATCCATCCTCGACAAAGGAAATATGTACCTAATGGTGATTTTGCTTATATCTCTTGAGTCTGTACACATTCTCCATCCTCCATCTTTTTTTTGGACTTAACACAGTTGGTACTGCGCATGGACTCAAGTTTTCTATGAATAAACCCTTGTCCATAAAATCATGGATTTGCTGATCCAGGTGGATATCAGTGGCCACCCACCTTTTTCGACTGGCTCAAAATAGTTTTCTGGCAAATTTGGCAATTTAATATTTTTAGCAGTTTTTAACTTACGAGGCCATTTCGAGGGCCCAAATGAATGTTTTTTGAGTTCTAGGTTCTCAATTATATATGAAGGAATAATTGATCCCCCAAAATGAATCTCCTCTACGATACCTTTCCAACAAGCTATCACACGTCTAAAACGAAGATCGTATGCAAAAGTTATGACCCCGAGAAGTTGATGTACTAACTTACCCAAACGGGACCCACATGACTTTTGGCGCTTCATCTCCTAGGGTTAGGTTTTTGGATGTCTAGGGTTTTTGGCATTCTGGTTTATTGTAAAAAGGCCTTCAGAGCCTCATTGTAACCATCTTCTTGGAAATGTGAGTAACCGTCACATCTCTTCTCAGAGATAAGCTGCCACCATTCTAGCGAGTCTTTCCCTCTGTATTTTTATAGTTTCTGTACATTTCTTTCATTAATAGAAATCATGTATTATTGTATCTCTGTGTTTATGGTTGCATCTCTGATATATTTCTGTTATATTAATGGATATACACAATATCTCTTTGAATTTCTTTATTATATCCCTGCTCTCATTTTGTGACGAAAATAATCCGGATCACTTGTCTCTTTACCTCCTCATTCTCTTTAGGTGTCAATCTATAAGATGATTTGTTCGATAGAATCGCTCCTAGTATAAGATCAATGTGATGGATGATTCCCCTAATAGGTGGCAATGAGCGAGGTAACTCATCCACTACTATGTCATCACACTTTTCTAACAACTCCTTAATTTATTCAGGAAAATCATCCATAAAAGTTATTGTAAGGATGACTCTGTGATTCCTCACCACAACAAATTGCATTTCATGTTACTTATTGACTTCACTTAGGATTTCCTTCCCACCCATGAGAAGTATAGTTTTGTTGGTGTCTTCCTTCACTTTCTTATCCTCTATTGGTAGTAGCATGTGTGTCCTACCATTTTTCTCCAAGGTATAAGTATTTTTCCTCCCATCATGAATGACATTTCTGTCAAACTGCCATGATATCCCCAACAAGACATGACATACATCCATGGGAATCACATCACCCAAAATATCATCTCTATATCCTCCTATCTTAAATTAAATTAGGAAATGTTTATTTACCATTACCTAGTGTCCTTTCTACAATAATGAGACTCTATATGGACTCGGATGTACAGTTGTATCCAACTCAAATTTCTCCACCATTTCTGTGGATACCAAGTTATTAGTGCTCCCGCTGTCAATTATCACCTTGCATACCTTTTCTTTAGTCTTGCAAGCAGTTCTGAACAAACTGTTCCTTTGCACTGGTTTTTCCACCTCTGGCTCAGGCTTCAAGAGAACCTTCTTACTCATCAAATACCTCCCATATTGTGTGCCTTCTGCCTCAACATTATGCTTCTGTGCTTCTGAAATGCGAGCTTCACCTCCTCCTTCTTTATTTCTCTCGGGGCATTCCCAAGACATGTGTCCTATTTTTCCACATGCATAACACTTAACCTCTCCTCCTCTGCCTCTTCCTCTTCCTCGAGGAAAAGAATTTATCCCACCATATTGTCTCCCTCGGGAACTTCTTCCTCTTTCTGAGTGACTGTGTGGTTTTCCAGTCTCAACCTTGGGATTTTGTGCCTTGTCATGGACAATTCCCTTACCTCTGTTTAGAATTCTTTCTCTACTTCGCTAGCTTTGTTTCCTGGCCAATTTCTATTCTTCCTTTAGCGCAATCTGATAAGAATCCTCCACTTTAATCATTGATATCATGTTGATTTCCTCCTGGATTTCATATCTCAGGCCATTTATATACCTGACAACCTTTTCATCATCTTTTTCTCTCTTTCCAACCCTCATGTTCGACTTATTAAATTCCTCGGTGTACTCTTTTACTGTCTGTCCTTTCTATCTCAGGTTCTGTAATTTCCTGAACAAATTTATCTGATAGTACTTGGGTATGAATTTTTCCTTCATCTTGTCTACCATTCTATCCTAGTTCTTGATCTTTTGCTTGCCTTTGCTTCTTCTATCAGCTTGTATTTTATCCCACCACAGTGCTGCATGCCCCTTCAATATGGTGACAACAAGTTTTACTTTCTTCTCATCATCAACTTCTTCATAGTCGAAGTATTTGTCCATTGCTCTTATCTAATCCAAAAATTCTTCAACATCTAAGTTTCCTTCATACATTGAGATTTTTATTTTTTCTCTTTCTCCCAACTTGACAACAGCTTTCAGCAAGCGTTCTTCTGCAACGTCTTGTCCTGTAGCTCCTTCAACTTCCATTTCTTCGCTCTCTGCATCACTTACGGCCCCAACATTAGGTGCTCTTCTTTGTGTTGTCTCCATATCATCTAATCTTGCACGAAGTTCTCTCATCTCCATTTCCAAAGTTTTGTTTTCTACAGGTCGCTTTGCACGTCTTCTGGGTGACATTGTGCTGAACTTTCCTTGACACAGAGTTCAAAAGAAAATTTCATTTTTGATACCACTGGATGTTATCAGACTATCTCCTCATTCCTACAGAAATTAAAATCTATATCTCTAATACCACTTGATGCATCCCCCCTACTCTCCTCGGGGTTGTGCGAACTCCCAGTCAAGGATATTCAATTAACTGAGCGAAAATGGCTCTTTGAGCCTCTGCTAGACTCTTAAATCAATTTATAGATCTGTCCCTTCTTGTTTACCCATGCGGTTCGATTCACCTGCGCCCTTCTCTAGTACTTTTGTTAAATCTAAGTGGTGAGCAATAGCTCCCATGTTAGGCCCTGCTTCCTTATGACCACAGACTATGACCTTACGCTAGACCCCTTTGGAAATTCGGGCTTTGGTTGTTTTGAGTGCAGTTGATTCCTTTTTTCCCGAGCTATGGATCAACAAAATCACCCAAACAAGATCTACATCCCGCGCTTCTCCAACAACCAAGGACTATGATTCACTTCGGAACTTCTAATTCGGGAGTTTCAAATGTTCCAATACCTTTTTCCCCCGAAGTGCTCCATACCTGGAGTTACAGATCGAGTTCCACGTTCTCTCTTTAATCAATGGTTTAGATGCATCCATTTTTTCCACTTCAGATGACTTATAGTCATTTCTCCCTTGATATTTTTCTCCCATAGTGTAAATCCTCCGAAATGACAGATCTTCCACCACACATCCTATTTAAATGGACGACATAGATGAAATATGATGCTTTGGCCTTCGGGAGTTATCATGCCTTCACACTTCACTTCTTCTGTAATGACTATCTTTTGGAGTGAATATCCACTCTCCATGTGTCCCTCCATTTAGAAACGACTCATGTTAACTTTATCCTTCAGTACTTATGACCTTCGGGATTTTACTCTCCAATTTCCCTGAAGTGTCATATCATTGAAGTGATATATCTAACGCCATGTGTCCAAACCATTGATGGCTATGATTTACTTCTTACCTCTTGTAGCTTCGGAAAACATCTGGTCAACAACTTTACTTCCTCCTTTCTTTCCCGAAGTACACACTTTCAGATTCCACGATATGATGATGCGTGTCCTTCTTAGACCGACGAACAAGATTTACTTTTCTAGTTCAAGCTTTGGGAGTTTTGGCTTCACCACACTTATTTTCCTCCAAATTGGTCTTCTTCTAAAGTATGCAGATCTCCGCCACGTGTCCTTTTGGATCCAATGGTCCAAACCTTTTTGTCCTTCGTGACTTAATGAAAATTTCTCTTTTCTCCATGCAATTATTCCAAAGCTTTACCTTGCGGATTCTCTGATCTACTTCCATGTATCCTCCTTGATACCAACGGATAGTATTTCACTTCACCTCTTCGACACTTTGGTGGTCCCGCTCCTTAACAACTTTCAAACCTCCGAATACATGAAGTGAAAAAATATTATGAAGACTATTCTCCACGCAACTTTCCCATATTTCATGGTCTATAAAGATTCTTATTCCTCTGAATGGATCTTGCTCGTTGATTGTGAAATTTTCAGTGGGATCCTCCCCACTGAAGAATTTTCATCCACTATCTCTTATGATCTTGTTCCACCTCGAAAAGTTCTAACTTGTCAGAATGTTTGTTCGACACTTAGCTAAATGTCGAGCCTGAGCACATCTTACAACAATATTATTTCACTTAACTCCTTTGTGGGCGATTGTGCACTCCTTGCAATAGTTCTTACACAACTCAATTTATCCTCCTAAGCAATATGACGTTGAGTGTGTTTCTGCATACGCACACCTTGTGTGGTCCTCTCCACTCTTTGCTAATAAGGATCCAAGTTATCTCTCTTGATCTTCTGAGTCACACTAGACTTTGTCAACGCACTCCTTTCGGACACTATGCACACCTTGCATATAAATATCCACGTTATCTCTCCTGAGCTTCAAAGTCACACTAGACTATGTCAACTCACTCCTTCCAGACACTATGCACTCCTTGCATGAGCTCGTATAAGGGAAGCAATTGAAACTTATCTAATTCTCACAGACTCATAAATTCAACCATGTAAAGAATTCATAACATAATAATAAGTAATAACAAATAATTGCAATTAAATAGAAATCTTACCATTCATTCATATAGATATAGTAAGAAGAACACCAAACATTTTGGATCAACGCCTCTTTATTATATTCATTCAAATGATATGTACATGGGCTCATACAACTCGATAAGCTTCAACAGTATTCAACTACAATAATCTTTAGCACCTTTCAACAACCTTCAGCAACCTCATTTGGGCAAAAATACATATATTTATACAAGAGGGGTCATATAGATTTTCCCTCCATCTACCTTAGTGCTATCCTATCAAATTAAAATATTTCAACTACTAAGGCTTATTACAATAAATGACCAGTACATACAGATAAGAGTGAATTCTTTAGATCTGTATGGTTATTAACTACATTAAAGAAAATACAATCTCCATAGATCTCATGCGATGGTTCAACCTCTTAACATTTAATATCTTCTTTAATTACAATATTTTCAAGATATTTCATGGCATGCCATCTTTAAAATTCAAAAAAGAAAAAAATCACTTCAAAATGAACGTTAGGGTTTTGAATTGTCCTCCACTTGCATTTTGATGATGATGCTCCTGCATCATCCATTTAGTGTTCGCCTTTTGAGACATGTATTGGGTATGTACCTAAAGTTCCTTTAGACTTGATGTATGGGAGAGATGTTGATTCAAATGAAGAAATAAGTGAAGATAGAGCCCAGAAGTTCATCCAAAGGATCCAACATGTACACCAAGCAGTCAGGGAACAGTTGGAGAAAAGTCAAGCACAATATAAATCTCAGCATGACAAACAAAGGGTTGATCATCAGTTCCAGGTTGGAGACCATGTATGGTTCACATAATAAAAGAGATATTGAAGAGTGAAGGAAAGAAACTCAAGCCCATTTGTTATGGGCCCTTCACTATTTTGGAGAAAAGTGGTATCAATGCTTTTTGTCTGGATCTTCAAACCTTCTATGTTGATTTAGTCAGTTGTAAATGTAGAGAACTTGAAACTTTTTGAGCCTCCCATTTTCATGGATCAGGAGGAGGAATTTTCAATACCTTCATTTGATGAGTTTTCTCCTGAATACTTGGATGAGTTAAAGGAAGATATCAGCCTGGACAGAAGGAAGAGGACTTCACAAAGGGGTGATGTTGATTATCTTTGAGTAGGCTTAAAGGGCACACATCCAAGCAAAGTAAAGTGGATTGAGAAGGACAAGATGAGGGAACTCCTCCCTCACTTATCTATTGATTGATGAAATCTTTTGGTGGTCCAAAAAAATATTAGTGGGAAGGAGTGATACAAAAAGGATCCAGAGAACACTAAGGATAGCCTAGAACTCGCAGAAGCAATTGAGGAAGCTCAAAATGGCCTATGTAGACAGAGAAAGGGAAAAAATTCAAAGTATTCAAAAATAATTTAAAGTTGCATCATCACAAAGAGCACGTCGAAAGGTTTACAACGGAGAAAATGGATCATCAAACGGAGTTACGAATCGAAATATATTCACGATCAAAGTTTGGTCAACCTAGCCCAGTCAGCAGGGGATGAGTCGATATCTATACTGTCGATGTAAACATTAGCACAAATGAAATAAAAATCCATACAACATATGTGGCACACGCAGGAGGTGAAATGTGTTATACTAACATCAACATGACACCAACATGGTGACATGGCAACATAAGAGGTTTCCATGTGTCACTCATTTTTCAAATTTTTGAGTCATTTTGTGGACCAATAAAAATGTGCCACTTGGCAGTCCATACAGCCACATGGCAGACCGTAAAATGACATGGCAATATGATGTGGTAGACCATACGCTGACGTGGAAGGTGACTGTACAAGTGGTTTGCGTGGCCCAATGGTTGGCTGCCACATGGCCCAGTCATGCGCTGTCACGTGGTAGTGGAAAAATGCCCAATGAGGGCCCAAGAATGAAATTTCAAAAAAAAAAAAAATGAATGGCAGGTTCGCCAAATGAAATGGAACCTCACTAGATTTGGCGGCCCAATGGACATATTTGAACTACCTCCAAGTTGGCGTAACCACTGTGTTTATATATGCACATACGTTATAACCAACACACAAAAGGGGAGGCTTGCGGGCTCGACCCCGGGACCTCCCCAATTATATATGCCTAAAAACATGCTCCGCCAACCACTAGGCCAAACAAGCTCCATTGTTTACAAAGAACAAATTATTATTTAAAAATTGAAGTTATCTTATTGCAAAGGGAGGCATGAAGGTACGACCGTGCACGTTTTATGAGACAATTTTTGGAATTAATTGCAGGTTGCAGGGCATGGAAACCGAGATAAAAAATATCTTGGGCCTAGGATTTCCAGAGTAGGATTGAGGCATGGAGACACTCATTTTTGGGTAATTAGACACCATGAATTCAATGGTGTTGTCTATTTTCTTATCTGAGAAAATCTTATGTAGCTTGATTCCAGAATGAGGTATACTTATGTATTTTTCCAAATTCTTTTGTTGAGTTAATAAAAAGGTCTACCCATTTGAGTGCAGGACCTGGAGACGTAGTCCACCAGGGATGAAATATGTTATCAAGTTTTTGTGTTCATATTTGATGCTTATGTCTCTTCATTATTGATATTTTTCTTCTTTAATGGTGCACTTTAATTTATGCTCATTTAATACAATTGTTTATAAGTCACTTCGATGAAAAGATCCTGGATCACTTATTTAATCCCTTTTCAAACTCCCTAAACAAGAAAATATCGTTTAGTGACCTTGTTCCCTTCACACTCATTAATTGGGCCAGAAGGAATATCTATTTGGCATAAGTTTAACCCTTTTTCAGGCCAATAGATTACCTAGGAAAAAGGTATGCCTTGGGAGACATGTCTCACCGAGAGAGTTCTCCTAAGTTATGTTTTATACCTTTTCAGGCTCAAGGGACTAAAATTATGAAAAAGGACGAGTGATTCCATAGTTAAGTTGTTTTTAGATTCCTTAAAATTGAAAATATAACCAAGTGATCTTGTCTCTGTCACATTCGTTAAAATGGTTTTCAAGAGACATCCTTTTGGTATAACTTTAACCCTTTTCCAAACTAATTGGACTAAGTACGAAAACTGAATACTTTGGCCTTGGTGACCAAAAGAGTTCTCCTTGGTATGATTTTTTCTTTTTTCGAGCCCTGGAGACTAACCTTACGGAAAATATCACTTTGGAGTGTTCTTTTAGTGTTTTTTCAGACTCTCTAAAACTGAAAAACTGTCGAGATTACCTTCTCTAGGATCATAAAAGTTTAGATGGAAGGAGTCTCGTTGTGTCATTCTGTAATCACATCGCATGTCTCGTCCTTGAATCCTTGGTATAATGACAACTTCATGTTGCTATTACTAAACCTTTAGATCATTCCTTAGGTGCAATCCTTGTAGAATTGTTTTCCCTTGCGATCTGACACCTTGACCTATGGAGGAATTTTCCTGAGTATCCTGATCCTTCACATGTATCGTTTCACTAGGCATTAATATGTTCCATGTTCTTGGAACCAGTTTGATTTCCTGCGACACTCATTCCTCCTTTGTAACATATCATTCTTTAATTCTTTTTCAAGATCGTTAAATACGTGAAAAAGACAAAAAACTAAAATATTCCAAAAAGAGGGGATGAGGAAAAATTATCTTTTGTTGGTAGCAATCTAGTCACTATTTGGACAAAGAACATTCTTCCATTTGTCTTGCAAGAATTCAGATCTAGTATGGCCTTAGGAAGTTTCTCTCTTTACATAGAGTTGTGTCCTCCTCTGTTTGGTTACTATTCCAAACACATAGAGAGTTTGTGGTACCTCCTATGCCATAGATTTATGTCAATAACATTCTTATTGAGTCTTTTCATCTATCGTTCTCTTGTACAAGGGGAATTATGGCAACCTGAGTTGGCTATTCTGCAATAAGTCTCTTGAACTTCATGAGTCGACCATCTCGAGAGTCCTCTCAAGTTCAAATTCAGAATCAATGTAGTTCGGTGGATGGTGATCAATGTCCTCCAGTCTTTCCATGAAGGCATGTCGAAGACCTCAAAGTAGTGAGTCTTAGACTCCTATTATACTCCTACCTAAGTTTCAAATATCTTGAAGCTATTGCTCGAGTTATGAAGTTATCATCTCCAACCACATGCATCAATGCCTCTTGAAGATTCCTATGACATTATATATCTTCTGATGATTTTGAGATGTAGATCCGCTATGTACTATTTGAGGCTACACTTTATACTGGCATACACATTGGTCATGTATTCATGATTACTTTATATATGAAATGGATATGTTTTGTACTTGATTGGAAGCCATTCTTATCTTATCTCGAGCATGGGAATGACTGCCTTGTTGATTATTATTATCTTGTTGTAGATGACACACTCATGGATAATCACTTGGGTTTACTCAATTTCAGTTATTTCCCACTTTATTAAAGATGTTGTAATGTATTCCGACCATCAATTTCTCTTCTGACCTCACAAATTAGGGGGCATATGTTACAACTAAAAATTCCACTTCTATGCATCCTTTATGTTGGCCTACTCATTCATACATATGCCAATCCTTTTTGATGGAGTTCTTCTAAAAAAAATAAAAAAAATTATGGCATGCGTGCCTTTTTGGATATGTAGAGTGCATACATATGCTAATTCCATGCCTAAAATCTCTCATGCATACACTATCTTCATAACTAAAATCTCATGTGTACTCTAAAAAGTGACCAAAAAATATAAATATGCGCTTTTCGACGAAGTTTACGAGCTATCTTAGGTTTTGAAACCATTTTACCTACTATATCCCTTCTCGCAACGAATTAACCATCATTTTCTTATATAAAAAGGACCCTAGGGGGGTCATTTGGAGACATCAAACTAGAGGCAAGAGAACTCTTCTAAAATTTCTCCCTTGTATTACAAGTCTTCTTTCATTCTTCTCTGAGTTTCATCGTAAGCATTCCCTTCCATCCATATTCCTTATACCATCCATCCTTTTCCCTTATATTGACATGTTGGTGGTGAATATAGTATTGAGAATAGTGCACTTGGAGACAAAGTGGAGGAATTCAAATGAGGTTCCTAGAGCGACACCAACAAAATTTAGGTTGTAACTTCTAATTTTGTTATCAATAAAAGAGAAAACTTATTGTCCCATATCTTTATGTCTATGTGTTTGTGTTTATGAATGTTTTCATGAGTAACTAACCCTTTATATAATCTTGATAATTAATCATAAACTGTCATAGTTGGTTCTATAACATTGTTTCAAGCTAGCTTTGGGTGGATGCCTACAATCTTTGAACGAGAAACAACTGGAAGGGATCAAGAACAGTCATAAGGAATTAAGGTACACATTTCTATCTTATTTTTCTTCCTTTAATTATCGAAAGGTTGTGTTTGGTTTGGTGTAGAATATAATATTTTATGTCTTTTAAGGTGTAAAGGTGATTTTAAGAAGGATTCTCATAATCTGAATGTAAGGGATGCTCATAAATACTCCGTCTTGGAGGATCTGGCACAAACCCCTTATGCGATGTCTTCTCTGGGAGTCCTCTATATTTTCCCTTCATAGAGAAGAAAATTCTTGTCTACCTTGGGGGTTGTTGAGCCAGCTAACTCGAGCACTATTGCTTTTGACCCTTTTGATTACAAACCTTGTTTTCCTTACCACGTCGCCTTCCTGATAGTAGTGGTTTACGCAACAAAATTGTTGACATGGAATATTTTATGCACGTTGGTAAATGACGGTGCTTCAACTTGCATGATTTCATTGGCATGTTGGAAGGGTATTGGTCAACCCAAGTTGTCTCCGTCGATGACGTTTTTAACCGCATTTGACAGTCGTTATTTTAGACCGCATGACATAATCCCCTCCTTCCCTGTGCAGTTGGAGGGAAAGACTATGTGTGTCGAGTTAGACGTGGTCGATGCGCCTATTGAATACAATATTTTGGTAGGGAAAAGTTGGACCTACACAATGACAACGGTTGTATCCTCCTTCTTTCATGTTTTATTTTTTCCTCATGAAGGTAGAATAATAACTATTCATCAATTATCCTTCTCGCATCTTGACCCTTCATCAAGGGAATCCATTTTCTCGATGATTGATATTCCACAACAAGGTAAAATCAACTTAGGTGTTGGATTGTTTTCATATTTGATGGGAACTTTTGATTTTCCAGCACCTTCAAATGATGTCAAGTTTATTTCGTCTTTCCCTAATTAGCCTAAGGCTATGATATTTCAAGTAGCTTCTTTTCGAATGACCTATTTTAATGATTTGTGGACTTTACCTTCCCCATAGTCTTCGATGGAATGGTTCAAGCATCTTGTCATGGTGATGACCCTATCCG
>SNQJ01S0229249.1:0-14374 GCA_010110895.2 Picea sitchensis
TGGGGAGGACTGGGACTAGAGAGGTACCTGTTGTCTCTGTTTATTTTGATTTTGGTAGATAACATTTATCAGACATGTATATGGATGCCGACATTATATCTGTGTTGTTTTGCAGATGTTGGACCCCGTGGGTGAGAGGAAGAGGTTGTCTAGGCGCCAACTCAATGGGAGTCACCTCAAGAGGAGCACACAGAGCCGAGGGTTGGGAAGAGGCATCGACGAGATGATGTCGGTGTAGGACCATCTAGAGAGACACAAGGAGATGATGAGACCATGCTAGAGGATTTGCACCTACGATTCAAGTGGGTCCTTCATGGTGTTCCTAAGGGCATGTGGGCCCACATCCAGGATGAGGAGGTCTTAGAACAGTGTGTGGGGGTACTGACGGTGTGGTAGACATTGATCCGTAGAGAAGAAGTGGTAGGGGAAGTGATGATTGGTTGACTGCCTCCTTGAGCTAGAGGGACCCTAGCTGGTGGCTTACCTCTGGATGACATAGGACCTCAGGGGGGGGGGCTTTAGGGGCACCTTGAATGTCGAGTTTTGTATGTACGGGTTTGGGAGCCTAATTTTGTAGAGGGTGGTTGATACCCATTTTTTGTACTCATAGGGGTGATGGGACGCATGAGCCTACGAGAAGTTGTATATCTATTTTTTGTAAAATATTTTATGACCTCGATGATATATATGATGGATACATTGATCATGTGTGTCTTTATGTTTTTTTTTTTGATGATGTATGATGTCTATTTCTATCTATTGAAAAATGTATGATGTTGTGTATGTGAGGTTTTTAATGTGATAAATGCCAATCTAATACTAGGTTATCCATGTGATCTGCTACTTGATTGAGGTTTCTTGGAATATGTGTAAATGTGATGGAATCAAAGTTGAGAGATAGGAGTCTAAATTGCAAGTGTTTTCAGAAGAGGCAAGGATTATGGACATGATACACATTGCTGAGTTGCAGGACGACGAGCTGGGAATCTAATAGAGTGCTAAGGTGAAAAATGTGGCAGTGTATAGCCTCGACAAGGAGACGAATGATGACATCATATTTGGCTTGGTTGTATGTGGTCATACCTAAGCATATGCCACTGGAATTGAGTAGTATATGTGAGGGGGTATAGATGGCCCAAGCGACTGAAGCGAGATTCTGGGTCTAGCGGTTGGCATCGTTAGCGTAATCGGTGTGGTCGGTTTATGGATGATGCATCTGTTAATAACACAGGGGATAGATCAGACATGAGGAGTGGTGGTAGAAAAGAAGACTAAAAAATATACAAATGTGTTCAAAGAGAAACCTAAGGTAGGGGGGATACGCTTAGGCATAAAATTTCTTCAAGTATAACCTGCTGACGGGTTCCTTGAGAGGGAATCCTTCTGGAGAAGCCAAAATGTAGGTGCCTTTAGTGAGGCAATGTTGGATGATGAAGGGGTCGTGCCATAATGACTTGAATTTACCATGGCCGAGAGTGTCGTGGGAGATATCATAGGCTAACACAATATCTCCTTTGTTGAATGAGCGAAGGTTGACATGGCAGTTGAAGGTGGATTTGGACCATTTATTGGTTGCCTCATTGTGTTGTAATGAATATCAACAATCTTCATCAAGTGAATCTAAGGTCAGCAAGTGCTACTCCATTAGTGCACTGTTAGGTAAGATCTTTATGCCATTGCGTAATGTTGGGATTTAACACTCAATAGGGAGGGTGGCTTTGATCCCATGGACGAGGTGGAATGGTGTAAAATTAGTGGCAGTTATGACTGTCGTGTGATAAACCCATGAAGAGAAAAATAACATATGATTCAATTTGGTCTTATGTTTGTTGACGTTGTGTTGTAGCATGGTTTTGAGGACTTTATTGACAACCTCGACCTATCCATTGGATTGAGGGTAGTATGGGGAGGCAAACTCATGGGTGAAGCCTAACTTTAAGGAGAGTTTCAAAAAAATCTTGTTCTCAAAGTGTTTACCATGATCGAAAATTAACTGTCGTGGGACTTTGAACCGGGTAATGACATGGTTGAAGAAAAAATGTGTTGTTGTGTCAACAGTGTTGTTAAATGTGGGCATGGCTTCAACCCATTTAGTAAAATAATCCACTTCCAAAACATTATTGGATGGAGGATGGCAAGTCATGAAGTCTTTGCCCCATTTACAAAAAGGGACGGCTGTGATGACTGGGTGTAGAAGAACTGGTGGAGCTCATGCTTTGTTTTCATAAATATGGAATTTATAGCATTGCTTGACAGTGTGGATGAAATCATGAAACAAAGTGGGCTAGAATTACCCTGCCCGGATGATTTTTTAGGTGGTGGACATACCAGAGAGGTGACCACGACAAGCGTCATTGTGGAAATCATTCAAGATGTTGTCGGCTTCATCAATGGTAAGAAATCACCGAAGGATGGTATCAACCCTGCATCAATAAAGAATGTCTCAGATGAGGAGGTATCAGGAGGCCTAATGGCAAATGCATCGACGATCATCTCGAGACAGGTGAGACCCAAACTTGTGTGTATGAAGGTAGATGAGGAGGTCATCATACCAGGGGTCATCGGAGGGAATGAAGAAGAGGTGTTCATCAGGGAAATCCTCGTTGATGAAGGAATATTTGGCATTTGATGTAAAATCCGTAATGAGTTCGGCTAGGACCAGACCTTTCTTGCTTTTAGGAGTAGAGAACTAAAGATCATATTCCTGGAGGATAACGATCCATAGGGAAAACATTTTGTGGATATGTCATCGACTAAGCAAGTACTACATGGGGTAGGAATCTGCTACGACCTTGGTAGTTCAAAGAAAAATATAATGCCACAGTTTTTGGAATGTGAGGACAACTGCTAGTGTGAGTTTCTCATCATGATTATACTTCAAGGGTGGTCCTGAAAGGTTTTTACTAATGTAGTAAATCACATGTTCACACCCATCATCCCCTAATTGGATGAGGATTCTGTTGGGGGATCCTAAATCCATTTAAATCAACAGCAGGAACCAAACCTGCCACCAAGGCCCAATTAGACTCTGCAATGTTTAATAGTGTAATGGTTCTCCATATCCTGTGATTTGACCAAAATAATCGATGGGCTTTACATTTTCTTGTGAAGGCTTTCTCCTTCAGGTAGGATGTTCTCTTTTTGTGTTTTCTCTTAGGTGGGACAGATATAAAATGACGCAGGTATAAACCAAATTAGTGACAAAGTGGGAATGAACTTAACTACTGGAGAAGAGGTTGAGCTTGGGATAACCCTTTCACTCTAGCATGCAGACAGTGATCGTCTACCATAAGCCTAGTACTAATATGTTAACCGTGCGAGTATTCCAATTACTAACTGAGATATAATTTATTAGAATAAAAAATGCATGTGATAAACGATGGAAAGTAAAATAATTCACTCAACTCTAATGATCAATCACATAATAACACTACGATTTATTTTCATCATTAAACACAAGAACTGTAAAAACATTGAATCAGATAACTTCTCAACATATTTAGTAGTTCTTACTTGTTACAACATCCATTCTTGAGATGAAATAAGAAATAATTCTTCTCCACATCCAATCATACAAGCATTTGATGAAAAAACATGAACTTGTCTCTAGTCCCAAAAGGACTTCTCAATTAAAGGCAGCTTTGAAATAGTTCTTTACATAACCAAAAATTAGGGTCTTTGCAACAACCATCGACCCTTGCTAATAGGTTGATCCTCCTATTTATAACATATTATTAACTAAAAATAACTATTAAATTGCAACTAAGTAAAAAAAAACTCGCTAGATGGTGCTTTCTTATATCAGTGTTTCGAAGAGTCATCTTAGGATATCACTTAAGTGGATGAATCTTATCATACTCCCACCATTGGACAAAAATATCCTCACATGTGTTAGCGTATGGAAACCTGTGTTGATCCATTGGGGCCGAAAGGATCTCCTTGATCTCTACTACATGTGCCCGATATTTGACTATTTTGGCACTTAACTATTGTAGCACTGTCTGAGCCTTGATCGGGTTCTCCATGAACCATTGAACTTGTCCTAGAACCATGTTTGCCACCTTTGTTATCTCTATAGCCCACGATGAGTCTTGTTCGGTATGTAATTTGACGATGTTGCACAAGTTGACAAAGTCATCAGGTGCACCGAATTCCGAAAGACTGATGTCTCTCATCACTCGGTTGACCTTGGTCAAATTATTTTTTCACTCAGCCCACTTTTCTTGGATCTCCCGATGAGGCTCTTGGGCCATTATCACCCAGTACTTAGCCAATTTCTTGATGTGGTTGATGCTACTATCTTTGAGTACCTGAATGTCATGATATTCAGTGTCTCAGCCCTGCTGAACAACGTTGATGTAGTCAATCCTTTCCATGGATTGGTGTGCTTTCTTATACCACCTCTCCATATCTTTACACATTTCCAGTGCCATGAGGGTGTCTTATTGGTACTTGGCTACTCTTGTAGTGAACAGATGCCATTCATTTGCAAATTTATTATAGGTTTCTTGGAACTCGTTCCTTAGGAATACTGTGACTTGTTTGGTATACTGGTAATAATTTGCCAGATGATGCAGATGTTCTAACTCTTTCAGGGTAGCGACCAATTCCTCTTCATCCCCTTTTTCTCTGTCCAAGATGGAATCTAATATTTCCATCCCTACGCCGATAAGTTCAGATGTTTTGGCATGCTCTGTATTTATCAAATTTTCCTCTGTGGTGATGAGGATGGAGTGATATAGAGTGATCCTCCTCTTTTTGGTGGTTCTCTATATGATAGCTTTTATTTTCCCATCATAAGAGATGGAGTGTGTTGGAGGCAGGCCAAAGGCCGAGGCATAAAATCAAGGCATTTTTGGGAAAGAAAGAATGCACAAGGAAAGCAATAGCTGGAAGGAAACACAACAAGCGCGCATGTAAGGAAAGAAATAGCTGGAAGGAAGAAAAACACACACGCATGGGAGGAAGACCTAGCGATGCTAGGGTTAGGGTTTTGGGTAATGCATTGTAATGGATGAAGAGCCAAAAATGTATAAATATAGATAATTAGGTATCATAAAATAGTGGGGGTTTTTGTTATTATTGTTCAGAGGTTACAAAGATAAGTCGATATTGTAGTGAACCGATATGTAATATTTTTCTATATGATCTATTTTATATAATTTTTTGAAATGAGGAAGATAAAAGAAGGTAGATCTTGAGGATTAGAGAGAAGGATGGCGATCCTGGTACGATCTAGTCCACCTCATATATATCTTTCCCGACGGGGAAAAGTTGTAAGCGCACAACACGTAGTCACAAAACAACTATAATAAAAAATTTGAGATCCAAATCTTTGTGGACGTAGCCCAGGAAGGGGTGAACCATGATAAAATTTGTGTTGTGTGATGAATGCATGCTTATCTTTATCATCTCTTTATTATTTATCACTATGGTTAATGAATGAGTTGTTATATTTCCTTCTTATTCGCAAATGACAGTATAATGCAGTTACAGTTATAATAATGATTCAATATTTAGCTCTCATATATCACACTCAATCCTAGGCTGTCCACACATGAGTCTTCTAGCCACCCATTAAATCTATCTCGGGTGAGACTGCGCGACGCATTCTGGGTGTTGTGTTTCCTTTTGGTTTACCAGGAGGGCCGATAGTTTTAGAGGCTTTGTTGGAAACCTGACAGACATGAACCCTGGGTTAATAAACTCCGACAATATATAAGAATAGTAACCAACAAATGGTTTTATTTTCGTTAGTAGGAACAGGAGAGAGTTGAGTAGATGAGATAGGTTGAGAAAGAAAAGAATGAAGAAAAGAAGAAATCAATGAGACATTAAAAGGGGATGTTGAGACCGTGGAATCCCACAAAAGAAGAGATCGAAAGTTGGTTAAGAACAAAAGAGCTAAAGTTTTCACAAAAAGACAATAGAAACCCTAGAGTAACACCTTGCAAGTATCTTGAGAAATATGTGTTTAGTGACTTGCGTGAATTATTTTTCAGCGATTTTCCACACATATTGTAGGAGTGGATACTAAGGTTCAAGGATAACCATGCAACAAACTGGATTTGATAGATAAAGTGGATCCCAGTACAGATTGAGTAGCTACAATAGGTGAACAACAAGTTCACCCGCACAATAGACTTTTGGCTTGACAATATTGTGGCAGGATTTATAACATAGTTTGCAGTAGACATAGCGAAGTCATACCATGCATCGGAGCAAGAGTTTCTACGAGGACCTTGAGGAAGGTACATTTGATCGTTGTATACTTCTATTAAGATATTGTTGTACAATAAAGGTGTAATGAAAATGAAGTCAGACAACTAAACTTCCTTGCATGCATGGGGGAAGGGGGGAAGCACTGACAGAAAGAGGAGAGATGGAAGGAGGAAAAGATAAGGGAATGAAGGAGGAACCCTTGGACCCAATCATGAAGGATGACGACCAGATCAAGAAGATCATGGTGACAAATGGAAAGACGCGTAGCGGAGTACCCTACCAATACAAGGTGAATAACAAGAAGAGAGACGTAGCCATGAGGGAAGGCTTGGCAAGTGATGACGAAGAGGTAGATAATATCTGGGTTGTGGAGTAGATTGAAAAAATCCTACACACAACATATGAGAGGAAGACAAGAGGTCCAAGAAAAGGAAGAGAAGGCAACAATCCTATCCATATTAATGTTAGTGTGGAACCCATAAACCCATGTGTGACTAATACACCAAAGAGAACACCACCATTTAGACAAACGAAGTTCAGAAGTAGTCAGACAATAGGAAGTACATATACACAAGGAACAAAAACTGGAGGAGCCAGTTCAGGTAGCACTAGTCAAGTATCTACACCACGTGGAGGTAGTAGTTTAGCATTCATAATGGCAAGACATGATCCCACCATCAGGTTACCAGAATTTTGAGGAGAAGCAGCACAAGACCCTGAGAAGCACTTGTTCATTTGTGAAAATATCTGGGAAGCAAAGAAGATCACTGATGAAGATACCAAACTTGCATAGCTAGCTATAATGCTAAGAGACTGCGCACTAGACTGGTATGTGATTTTAGACACAAACAGTGCCCCTGGGATGACAAGGACATTCACCGACATTAAGAAGTTACTAATAAATGAGTTCCAGAATCTGATCTCAGAGGATCAATACATGAACAAGATGATCGAAATAAGATAGAAACCGAGAGAGTCTGTATGGGAGATTGATCATATATTCAAGCGACTGAAGGGAAAGTTAAAATATCTCATGATCGAGATGCAACTTTGAAACCTGTTTGTCAACTCACTGCTCCCACACTTAAAGTATCCACTACGGAAATAGAAGTTCAAGATGCAAGCAGAGGCTTTGCAGGCAGCCTTGCAACTAGAAGAGAACTAGTACCATCAGACAAACCCAGCCATCGAAGAACTGGAGGAGGATCTTAAGAACTTAACGTTTCATCTAAAATAGAATAAGAACAAGGACAAACGAGAAGTTGTTTGGTGTACTACATGTAGGAAATAAGGACACCACAAGAACTAATGTCCAACATTCACACAATATATGGAAGGAGGAATGTCAAATCCGTTACCAATAGGAGGACTATGGTGTGAAATCTGCAAGAAACGGGGTCACAACCCTTATCACTGCACGATGATGCAGAAATACCAAACAATCACAAAGAGTTCATATTTTACCTTTTGCAAGTCAGTGGGCCATGATGAAAAATATTGTAGAACCATGGAGTTGATGCACGAAAGGACATTAGATGCATATAGAGTGCAGGCAGAAATGATGACTGGGCAAGCCACGCCACAGTTTAATCAAGTTCCATCTCCATACAACACTGCACAACAACAGTACAATACTGTGCAACAACCATATAATAACGTGAAACCATAGTACAACATGACACAACCTCAGTACAATACCGCACAATATAATTAGGTGTCGAGAGGATATAGAGCAGGCTATAGAGCTGGAGGATGAGCAAGAGGAGGTTTCAGACAAGGTAGAGGACCAGTGGTATGTCACAATTGTCAACAACTGGAACATTATGGAAGGGAATGTCCGCTTCCACCAACAACTTGTATGTATTGTCACGTATCGGACAATGATACAGAGGAGTGTCCAACGCTATTAGTAAATGTTCAATAAAAAGAGGAACTAGAACAACCAGAATGTTCAATGGATTTCATTCGAAGCAAGGGATGAAGGACAAAACATCAATATAGTTACTCGTGGAGGAGCTAAAACAGGAAATGACGTAGCTCGACAAGAACTAGTACAAAACCAGTGGGTAAATAAGAACGCCAAACCAAGGAAATAGTTCTACCTGCAGAGTGAGAAGGTGCTATTTAAAGAAGCCAAACAAGAATTTTAGAAGGAAGACATAGCATCAACTTCAAATGCGTAGCAAAACAAGGAAGCACCAGAGTACGAGATGCCTCCATTATTGGATCATACCAACGAAATGCAACCCAAGGGACAAGTAAGTACAATCAAAGGCTTTTTGCAATCATGTGTAAAAGTATTAAATGATCCATCATCTTTGAAAATATTGCAAAATATTCTAGAAAAATGTAGCATCAAGATGAAAGGAAAACTAGAACCAAAAATAGTCAATCACCTACACACAAGAAGAAGAACAAGTAGGGAATTTAGACTGAATGCCAACATTGGAGATTTCAATATGGGAGACAACATACTAGATCTAGGATATGAAGTTAATGTATTACAAAAGAAGACATGACAATGCATGGGATAGCCCACATTAGGCTATTCACTGGTTCAATTGAAATTGGAAAACCAACACAGAGTCCTACCAATTGGTAGAATGAAAGGAGTAACAATAGACCTAGATGGAGTGTGCACTAAAGCAGATTTCAAAGTCATTGAAACAGTGGACGACACCATACCTGATACAACATTGCTTGGTCTGGATTGGGCATTTGAAAACCAGGCCATAATCAACTTGAAGAAAAGGAAAATGATATTTAAGTCAAGAGAATATAGGGCCATCACGCCATTAGACCCATCATAAGGGGAAAGGTTTGTAGAATCCACTTGCCTAGACTTAAAGGAAATACACCAGTTGTATATAACAACTACGCGCGATGAGGATTACGTAAGCCCAACTGCAGATGAGATACTCAGTTGGAAGAGAATTACTTCATTTGTAACAGATTCAGATACCAGTTTAGAGAACTGGCAACAAAGGATACAAGAAGTTTCCATGAGAAGATGTGCAAGAATAGACCGTGCACAAAGATGGGTAGGCACATAAATAAGTGAACCACCCAGTTTTCACGAGATAAATGATTTGGAAAAATTCTTGAAACAGTATGAATACGCAGTGTTAGAGAATCAGAGACTATTAGCACATGACCTATCACTTAAGGCCACACCTACATGATGGTGGGGCACATACAGACCGGGAATTTCACAAAGAAACTACGACCTGAACAACATTGCAACATAATTTTACAGTCACTTTCTCATTCGAACATGAGAACCCCAACATAGATGCAACTCTCAAACAGATAAGAGGAGTGACCTTTATCAAAGAACCAGAAGTAGAACTGATCACAAAAGAGAAACAACAGAACAAACAAACAATCAAGGAACTGTTGTTATGTTACCATGTTCAAGAGGAGGCACCAGACAAAGATGATCCACGCGATATTCAGATTGAAGAAGCAGAAGGAGAAAGAGATGTGGAAGGACCACCCATAGAATCAAAAGTCATTTCCACACTAATCCAAGTAAAGAAAGTCAACATTGGGACAGTCTAGAATCCCAATATGGCCAACATTGGAGACTACTGGGATGAACAAACAGTAGAAAGAATAACAAAGTTTTTGCACAAGTACAGTGACCTATTTTCCACAAAATTTACAGATATGAAGGGTATAGCCGGAGACTTAGGAGAAATGAAGATACCACTCAGACTTGAAGCAAGATTGATAAGACAAGGACCATACATATTGAAACCAATATATAAGGAGAAAGTCAAAGCTAATATCGACAAGATGCTCGAAGCTGGAATCATAGAACCAATCAAAGAATCAGAATGGATAAGCCCGATGGTAGTTCAAGACAAGAAACAAGGAGGGATCAGGATATGTGTTGACTTGAGGAAGTTGAACGATGCATGCCTACATGATCCATTCCCTACACCGTTCACAGACGAAGTGTTAGAAAACATAGGCGGACACGAAGCCTACTCATTCATTGATGGATTCTCAGGCTACCATCAAATCAAGATAGCACAAGAAGATAGATACAAGACCACATTTGGACAGAATGGGGATCCTACCAATACAAAGTCATGCCGTTTGGACTGAAGAATGCACCAACCATTTTTTCCAGAGCAGTCATTGTTGCGTTTAAGGAATTCATCCATTAGTTCCTAGAAGTATACTTGGACGATTGGACAGTCTACAGTTTGTTGAAATACTATGTAAAATTCTTACACCTGATGATAGAAATATGTAGGCAGTGCCAGATATCATTGAACATAAATAAATGCGTATTTGGAAAACCATCTGGGATACTATTAGGCCATATAGTATGCAAACAGGGTTTATTAGTAGATCCTGCAAAGATTCCAGTAATTGTTAACTTACCACCACCAAAAATAGTTCGTCATCTAAGAGCAATGTTGGGATACACAAGATACTATAGAAAATTTATCAAAGGATATGCACATATTACTGCACCAATGGAAAAGATGCTAAGAAAGGATACAAAATTTCAATGGAACGATGAGTGCCAACATGGTCTACATACCCTAAAGGAAAAGATGGTCACTGCGTCGATATTAGTATTTCCAGACTGGGTGAAGACATTCCATGTGCATGTAGATGCATCAACCCTAGCACTCAAAGCTATCTTGGTGCATCCAGGAGCGGGAGACTTGGATCACCTGATAGCATTTGCGAGCATAAAGTTATCTGACTCAGAGAAGAACTATAACACTACAGAGAGGGAAGGCCTAGCTATGGTCTATGCACTGCAAAAGTTCATACATTACTTATTGGGGAAACACTTTAAGATTTTCACAGATCACTCAGCCCTGAAATATCTAGTCAACAAGCTAGTGTTGGGGGGGAGAATCTGTCACTGGTTACTACTATTTTGAGAATTTGACTTTGAAGTAACAGTCAAGACAGGAAAATTAAATGCAAGAACTGACCACCTATCAAGAGTCACAAATGGAGAAGAACCTATGAATTTATAGGACAAATTTCCAGATGCACAGTTATTTTCAGTACAGATCATTGATGAACACTTCGCAGATATCATTCAGTACTTGACCATGGGTACTGTGCTGCAAGAATATAGTATCGCGTAGAAGAAAAACTCGGTAGTCTGTGCTTCTGACTATCAATTGATTGCGGGACACTTATACAAAATGGGCACAGATAGCATCTTGCAAAGATATGTATTAGAACCCAAAAGACCATGAGTTTTAGCAGAAGCCCATGAAGGAATAGAAGGAGGGCATTATGCAAGAAAAGATATCGCGCAGAAGGTATTGTTCTTAGGACTATGGTGGCCGATGATTCACAGAGACTCAAAGAAGTATTTTCAAAGATGCGATGTCTGTCAAAGAATAGGCAAATCCAATAGAAGGGATGATATTCCATTACGAACACAAGTAACATTACAGGCATTCGATAAGTGGGAAATAGAATTTGTAGGACCAATTAACCCACCAACAAAAATAACAAGAGAAAGTTACATTATCACCGTGATGGAATACCTAACAAGATGGGCGAAAGCCGCACTAGTAAAGGATTGTAGTGCAGAAACAACAACACGCTTTTTATTTGAACAAGTCATCACTCAATTTGGGTATCCAAGAATTTTAATGAGCGACCAAGGCACGCACTTTGTAAACAACACCATCAACACTATGGCTAAAGAGTTTGAATTCCATCATCAAAAGAGCACACCATATCACCCACAGGAAAATGGCACAGTGGAAGCATTTAACAAAATCCTGGAGAACGCACTGACGAATATCTATAACGTCAATAGGGACGACTAGGACCTCAAAGTACCAGTAGTATTATGGGCCTACAGGACTACGTGAAAAAAGTTGACAAGGCACACACCATTCAAACTGGTCTATGGCCAAGAAGCAGTGGTGCCATTAGAAGTTTTAGTACCAAGCTTGTGCGTAGCATCAATTACGCAAATGACAAAACGAGGCGCAGTACAGGAGAAACTAAATCAGTTAATGACAATGGAGGAAGACTGGATCTTATCAGGATTCCACCAACAAGTTCAGAAAGCAAGGGACAAAGATTGGCATGATAGGCACATCAAGAAGAAAACTTTTAAACAAGGATATCTAGTACTAATGTATGACAACAAATCATTTCATCATCCAGGAAAACTAAGAATGCATTGGCTAGGACCATATGAAGTAAAATCTATCACAGATGGATGAGTTGTATAGTTAAAATACTTATCAGGCACATAAAGCAGAGGGATGATTAATGGGATCTGACTAAAGTTGTACAAGGACATTCGACCACCCACCGTGCAGTAGAAAAAAAAACAAAAAAAATAGTATATTGAAAAAGAACCAAAAGGAAAGAACCAAAAGGGGCATAGTGCATCGGAGAAAGAAAGAGCACACACACTTAGGAATATAAACTCAGTGAGGAGAAGGACAATGGTCACATAAAAAGGGAAACAAGTGGGAAATGGAAATTCGGCAAAAGCAGTACGACATGATAGTACTAGGTGGAATTAAAGGAAGGCAAGGACCTATGGGACATCACATTAATCACGCCAACTGGAGACGGAAAGGCAGAGTAATGGAAAGTACAAAAATGTCTGAGGTGCATTGAACCCATAATTAAGATGCATTAAATCCATAATGAAGGAAGCGTCCTCGACAAGCTTCATGGAAAACCCATACAACACAGGAACGCGAGAGAAAACAGTCTATTCACGAAAAGAAAGCAGACATAGAGCGATATAGGCTAAAGAGAATAGAGTGAGTTCAAAGAGATCACAGAGGCCATTTGAGTTCAGAAAACGTTTTACATTCACCGCCCAAGCAGAAAGAAGCAAGCTAGAGTGCTAGACCAACCAGAATCAAAACCAAGTCATGGGTACATGTGAAAGAAGGTGAAGAACAAAATCCGGAGATCGTCAATGTCAACGAAATCCCATCTCTAGAAACAACATTGATAAACCCAACACCTATACTGGAATAAATCCCACAACCAACACCTTAGGGAACAAAAATAGATATACTGACAGAGGTACAGGATCAGGTGAACTAGGACGCAAAAACACTAAAGGAGGTGCAACCAGAGAACACTGAAGTAGATCTGCAAGTCAATGGAATGACACCAAATCTGAAAACAATAGTTGAGCTAGATGAGTCTCAAATGACCATATCAGACCGCCCAGTAGAAGGGATGGTCGAAGATGTCTTAGGTTGGCCAAAATGGTATATTGAGGAACAACCGGAAGCCGTTGGAACTTCGAGCTAGCCACCACTGCCGCAAAAGGACAAGATATAGATACCCAGGTCACCTCGCAAGAAACCTACTACAGAAATCGTTCTACCACGGATACCAAATGGGGTACAGGTAGGACTAGACCTGCTGGGATATATAGGAAAGCTCAAATACTCATATCACAATGTAGCAAACAAAGACATGTTTACGAAACTTGCAAAGAGGGTATACATCGAGACGGTAGGAAGATATTCATTTTGGGAACTGATTAGTCAACCACTCCAATGGGAAACAAGGTTGGAGAAGACAGGAATTTTAGGTCTGTTGGACCTACCACATTTTGGTAGAGGTTAGCACGGAACCGCATCCTCAAACAGTTGTTAGCAGTCACACATGGAGGGGATATCTGGTTGGACAAGATAGTCTCCATAGACGTAGAGATTATGGCCAACATAAGAGGATTTCCATCCTAGGGCATGGATCTCGTGCATTTTTTGGATGACAAAGCCAGGGAGAAAGTGCTAGTAGAAGAGATGAAGGAGAAGTATGGCACCGATAGGGGGACAAGAAGGATCGTCATCAAGAAGATCAACGATGTCGCGACACAGTTGGGCGCAAAAATATTAGCCTACAAGTTGCTAAGAAAATGCTGCAGGGAGGAAGTTCCAGCGGGAATTGTCACAATTGTAGCTCAGTGCACAGAAGGAACCACAGTGAGTTGGGCACCATACCTCTTGAACTTGTTCTTGGATGACTGCAAGGATGCACAGGATCTAGGAACAAAGTTTCACTACTCATGGTTGATCACATTAGTAGCCTTCATGGGATGGAAATAGCCAAGGTATGTAGTTTTTTGTACCAGACCCAAACCAAAGAAGGGAGTGATGTATTTATTACT
>SNQJ01S0229250.1:0-14374 GCA_010110895.2 Picea sitchensis
TATTTCTCAGTGATCTTGTCTTATGTTGCTGTTATCTATTGAAATGCAAAGAACTATAATAATGGCTTAAACATTAACATTGTCCAGCTTACAAACCTGAGAGAAAGCCCCTGAGAAGGGTGTGTGTTTCCTATCTGAGACAGAGCTGGAACGTAGAGATGACCTCCTCCATTCAGAGAGTTGAGAAGAACTCTAGATGATTCTCCTGTGTAACGTAGTGAGAAAGGTGATCTGTAGAGTTGGACGTGCCTGTGGCTGAGCACAAGGTGAACGTGTGAAATCCCAAAGTGTTGGGTGCATCGTCATGAGAACAAAAATGAAGATGATGTATTAGCCTCTTCTGAGCAGAAGAGTTGACGAGAAACTCCAGATGACTCTCCTGTGTAATGCAGTGGGAAAGAAGATCTGTTGAGTGGACGTGCCTGTGGATGAGCACAGGTTAACGTGATCCTAGTGGCTGAGCACTAGTGAAGAAGTGGTTCTTTTGTGTAATGTAGTGAGCCAGAGATATGGACATCCCTATGGATGTGCCCCTAGTGGATGAGCACTAGTGGGTGTATAAGATCCCTTGCTATATTTTTCAAGATTTAGACCTGCCTATAACCCTAATTGTAATGTAAAGGGTACAGGTCCGCCCCACCTTACCTTAATGTGACTAGTAATTAATGTAAAAGATAATTAATCTGGTTAATATTTATTATATTATAAGCTAGTGAGGTCGGCCCTGTTGTGCCAATAGACACTTCTGTTGATAGGTTCAGTTTAGTATAAGTAAAGGTACATTCCCCATTGTGGAATCATATCTTTCATGTGAGTTTGGAAATTTCAGCAAATACACCTTCTTGGGAAAAGTGCGCCCCTCTCTTGGGCGCTAGTCTTCTAGGGTTTTAGCACCCTCTTGTGTGCTAGGTCTTATTGATGGTGAAGGTATTTCTCTCGAAGAATATGGCAAAGGATTTGGCTGGGTTTTCTTCCCTTGTTGAGAAGGGTTTCCCAGGATACTTCTTGTGTTCTTGTGCATGGTGTTTCTTCTTGTGATCTTGGTTGCTGCAACATTATTGTTTATGGTTAAGACAAATGCTAAAATGGAATGAACTTCATGCTCGACGTAGCTTATTGAAAAATCAACACAAGATGGGTGTAAGATACACAATGTCTTTCATGTTTCATGCCTCAAGAAGGCAGTGGGACAACATGTTGTCGTCTCTACAGAGCTGCCACCATTTAATGAGGAGGGGCAGTTGATTCTAATTTCGGAGGAGGTGTTGGAGACCAGAGAGCAGAAATTTCGGAACATGAGCATCAAAGAGTACCTGATCAAATGGAAAAATCTACCTATCGAGGACGCTACTTGGGAAGGAGAGCAAATATTGCAACATCTTGGATTACAGTTGTTTGAGGACAAGCAATCTCAGGCGAGGAGGATTGTAATGTCCCCGTTGGCCTAGGAAGCATAAGCAGTGGTTCCGCTAGCGTAAATCGGTTCCCGTATGCTAAGTCGGAAAAGTTACCTAGGGAACTCAAATTTTGCCTAGGAAATGACTTTATAAAGTGAAAAAGGGGAAAAGGGGGACATGGGTCTTAGGCAAATGAAGTCACTTAAAAATTATAATGTGTGCAAACATAAAGTGACTTTAAAAAAAGAAAATTAAAAGTAAAGTGAGTCGGAAATAGCTCAATGGAGAAATAGAAGAAGGGAAAAGAGGGGGCGCCCCTCATTCTTGCATTCACTCACTTGGAAATTAGATTTTTTAGAGCTCTTGAGGAAAGAGTCTAGGGTTTGTTTGGAAACCCTTGTGCATTTGCTGGTTTCGGTGTTGCAACGATACACCCTAGCTAGTCTTGGGAGGAAATCACTCAGATTTCTTCAGAGGACTTCATTACTATCGAGTTTATCTTCTTGCAGCAGAGTTTCTTTAGTTGGTGGTCGATTTTCTTTGTGTGGTGGCTGGGATCTTCATTGTGGGAGGAATTTGCCTTTGAAGGGCGATTTATTTGTTATTGCTGGGCGCCATTCATACTAAAGGGTGTTATAATTTACTGTTGGGCGCCTTTGTACTTGCTGGGTGTAATATCCCCACTTTGGGATATCATTATATTACAGAGTGTTATGATGACCAGAGTTGCCAGATGGAGGTTATAGCGAGTACAAGGGCTATTGAGGGGTATTTTGGGGTCCAACTTGCATCATGCATCTTATTTCATCATCATAATCTATTCCACACAGCTTGGCCTTGGTTTCGTTGCATTTCGACGATTTCCGTGATTTTGAGTTATTTTGGGCTATATGTTAATTAAATTCACTAAGGAGGTCATATTGGGCATAATACTTGGAGGAACCTCTTAGTGTAATAGCTCATTGGAATCAAGAGGAATAACACTACATGATAGGATGATGAGAAGTGACTTTCTCGATTGGCGAGGGAAGCCACAAAGAGGGATAAACTACTTTTAGAGGTAAAATGGTTAATTAATTAATTAAAGTGATCTAATTAATTAATTAATAATTAAATAATTTTTTTTTTTTTTTTTTTGTGTGGGGGTGGGGGGGAGGGATAAAAAGAGATAGAGACTCATTTATTTAATGTTGTTTATCATTTTGATGTCGGCTTCTTGCTAGTGAGCCCATGCATAGGGGTTTAGGGGTTTGACTTAACAAACCCTAGAGATCCAACTTCGATAGTGAAAGATCCCACCCAACTGTCCAAGCTTAGTCACGGTGAAAGGTTCCTCCCTCACCATTCTACATGGATCCATTATATTCTGGAGGTTTCTACATCAGTCCATAGAGCTCGAGAGGAGCTAAGTAACTTGAGGGGTTTCTTGAGGCACCACCTTGAGAGATGTGACCCAAGGAGGAGGATTACGAGAAAAGGACTTTTGAATTATTCTTTATAGAGGCCTAGAAACCTTTCCTAGCCGCTACGGAGGATGAGGTTTCTCTATCAGATTATTTGTTGGAGATCAACACAGGTTCAGAGAGAAGGATGGTGCACTACAAGTTGAGGATTCAGTATTTTGGTGGGTCATTTCTTCATTATTCAGCCTGAGACTGCCAGGGGCTTTCCCTTGACCCGATCTACAGTTCCATATATTTTGAGAGCATCTGGAGGTATCTAGGATAGAGGGCGAATTATTCAGTCTTCTACAGCCCGAGGAGGCACATTGTAGATAGGGGATTCAGTCATCTGGGGATCAGATCTCCATCATTCAGTCTGAGACTCTGCCAGGGGGTTTCCCTTGGCCGATCTACATTTTGGCACCTTTCTCAGGGGATTTGGCAGCTTATTACTTGGAGGCTGAATTCTTGGTTTGCTTCAGCTAGTGAGGGGTGCATTGTGCTAGGAAGATCTTCATATTTCAATTGGGTTATGAGTTAGTTCATCTGGGTTTTGATCTATATCTTGGAGAGCTGGAAACTGGATATTATTCTATCTTGTCTTTTGGAGGCCAGACACCATACTATCTTATATGTATTCCAGATCTGCTCCATTTTGTATGAGGACCACCATTGTTATGAATAAAATTAGCTTCGGTATTTTTGGTTATTTCTTGTGTTGTGGATCTTGCATCTTGTTGAGGTATGTTCCATTGATATATCTGTTTTGATTATTGCTGCAAACACACATTAAACCCATCAGTATAAGCCCTAGCGCAACTTAAAGGACCAAATCCACAAAGTGTTTGTGAAATGCCACAACCAGAAAACATTTAAAAATCACATGAAAACACAATGTTTTGGCATCTTGGCTTGGGAACATTACACTGAAGCATTCTTGAGGAGCTGGGCTAATTCTTGAGGACTTGGGGTCAAGGTATTGAGGCACAAGTCCTTCCCTTACTCATCTAGAGCAACTGGGGGCGCATTATCTGAAGGAAGGGGGCGATTTCATTGAAGGGAAGCGAGGAACTTCATTGCTGGGCTATTGTATCTTCACTTTGGGGGATTTCCCTCTTGGCAGCCACTGTGGGAAAGAGTTATAATCTTCACTCATCAGATGGGGACGAGTTAACTTCTTCCAGGGCACATTTGCTGAGTACTGGGCGCATCTTTCCAAGGATCGATTTCTTATTTCTTGTAGCTACTTATAGTGGGAGGATGAAGCTTGATACACTGCTGAATTGATTGTGGGAGCTGGGCTCTTCTTCTGTGTGGGGATCGACTTTATGGTGGATATTATTGTTGCTGCCAATTCACATTTGTGACTGTCCAGGGCGCATTATCTCTCAGTTTATAACAGCTGGCTCCTCTCTTATTTCGTGGCTGGAATCTTGTATTTTCAGTGCAAATTACCTACAGCAAGGGCACTACCAGGTTCTTATATGTTGCTGTTATCTATTCGAATAAATGTCATGTATTTTGCTGACATAGAATCAGTTCTGTTGTTCCTACATCTAGTGAATCAGTTCTGATATATATATATATATATACTTACCTTTACCATATATTGGTCCATATGTTCATGAGATAAAGCACATTGTCAAGGCTGCAACTATTTACAAAACTTTAATATCAGCAAACCTCAATAAACATCTTAGAGGCAAATTGTTTGTGAAAGGCCAACATAGTAAAACTAAGTAAAAATCCAAAAAATTGAGTGGGGTACACTCTGATCAAAAAGTTCCAAGGTTTTAATGAGATGAAGCAAAGTAATACTTAAGTGTATCTACTTAGAACAAGACAACAAGAGAAAAAATACTATTTGCAAATACCATATGATGTTAGTGCTTCATAAAACCATAGATTTTTGATAAAAGAACAAGCTGATGAAAGCTGAGTAGCGAGGTATTTATAACAGCAATGTATATATGTAGCCAGCTTCTGAAGATTATGCCTCGATAAAGCTTCAAAATTACCATAAATGATAACATAAACTTTACAAAGTGATAGCAATTATTAGGAAGCAATGGTGGCAATGTATAATCAACTAAAACTTGCTTTTAAAATGAATTTGCTGCTGTTATAGATGGCTGTAGCAATCTTTTGCAACAGCAACAAATTAATTAGTAGGTTAGCCTAATCTAAAGTTAGAAGTAGTTGAAGTAAGGAGTCTTTAAAGGTAAAATGGTTTAAGAGTTGTTTTAGTCAATCAATCACTTGCAAGGTATGAACTAGTGCCTTTTAGGGTAATTGTAGTCAATGTTGCAGCGACAATTCTTGGAGGAAAACACAAATGATAGCGGATGAGCCAAGAGAGAAAAGGAAGATAGTTAAGGGGTGTTAGTAACCTAAAAGGCCTTGTTGGTAGCCCTCTTCAACTGGGGGTCAACTCCATGTATCATGATGATATGCATCAACAAATGTAAACATGTTGAAGACTTTTTGGTTCTATGGGGCATTCTTTTGCTCCAACACATAGTTTTGTAGGGATTACTATACCCCTAAATTGGGTTTATAATGTAATAGGTCTACATGGATCATGTTAGGTCAGGATTGCCTTAGGGTTTCTTCACTGAGGAGAGTTCCTTCATTTGAGTATTTTTATCCTCAGTGAGTTAATGTGACTTTACTAGCGGGTTAATCTCCCTTGAGTTTTCACTCCCACCCAACAAATCCTCCAAAGTGGTGAAAAGCGTTCTAAGGAAGTCATTCCTAGGTAGCTAGTGTTTAGAATGTTGGCAAATGACCATGTAAGATAGCATGCAAAATTCCGCGGAATTGAAATCAGAATATAAGCAGGGTTTTAAGGTTTGAATTAATTGATGATTAATTAATTAATTAGTCTGGGTGACTAATGTAAAACTTAGGTCCAGGGATCTTTGATAGGGGTATTTGTACTCAAAAAGAAAACTAATGAGACCCCATACACCCGTGGACCAAATTTCAACTCAGTCGGGACAAGTTTTACTGGAGTTTTAATGCATACAGGAGTTTTTTGGGAAAATGGTGATTTTAATTGCCAAACCCGAGGGACATGGGCAAATGTTAATTTTGTAATAATGGACCAAATCAGGAAGTGAAGTAAGTGGCAAATAATGATGAGAAAGACCCCGCCTACCTATCCTAACCTTTTACCCATTTTAATTAAATTTACCCATTTATTTAATTAATGTTTAATTAACTTCCCACTTTAAAGCTTACGTACCACTCCCACATAATAATTGGAAACTTAACTTCTAATTAGAGCGTGGGCCCCTTTCGTGCCCTCCCTCTCCCACATAATATGTTGAGTTCCCTTTTATTTGAAGCGTGGGCCTCCCTCTACAACTCACACGCATCCCTCCTTACCTCCCATTACCTCACGCTTTGGCTAAAGCTCACGTCCCTCTCCCACATAATTTTGGAAACTCCCTTAATTAAATATGTGGGCCTCTCCTCTACCAATCGCATGCCAATGGGGAGTGTGTTCAAAACACTCTACCCACACGTCCGCACTTTCCCTCGTCACCCCTCAGGTACCTCACACCTTCCATCATTTAACTTGCGCTTTTCCTCATGATTGAGTTGGAAACCTCACGTGGGGATGGAAACATCTCCATTCAAGTATAGGAAACTCTCTTTTAATTGGTACGTGGGCCTCCCCTTTCTCATACGCTTCCCTTCTCTTGCCTAATTCGCCCCTCCATTGCTTTATTCTTTCCACTCCAACTCTTCTTGCCATTTCCTTCAACCTAAAAGCCTGTCGTCTCATTGGCTCGTTTTTGTCTTTGAGTTGTCTTGTCCAACTGGATTTTTGACACTTGTTGAAGATCTAAGAGGGGTCTCTTGATCCCTCAATGCTATTTAAGATACCTCTCATTCCCTCATTCTTCACCTTTCATTATTGCAGTGTTATGCTACCGTTTTCTCACTATCTTATTCTCTTCCTCTCTCATCATTATTGCCACCTTTCTTCATTGGTGTGGCTCTTGAAGAACTTGTACCAATTAGTTGCTACAACTTCTTCCATTTGGATAATAAAATGAAATGCTTTGGAGGATACACAGGATCAAGATTTGTCCGGGCTCTTTGCATGCATATGAGGTGAAATCGTTTTTGTTTTAAATATTTGTGTGATTATAGGTAGATTGTTGGGTAAAGTAGTTTACTTAACTAAGTTTAGTGATTGTATAATTGCTAGTTTATTTGATTTGCATTTACTAATGATTGAAAGTAGTTTGATTATTAATATATGCCATCATTATCTATTTTAGTCTCACATTATGTTTAAGCTTTCCAGGACACTTCAAGGAAGGATATTGGGATAAGTCCAAAACGCAGTTATCCTTGCTTCTCACTTACACTCCAAATTATTTCTGATATTGTTCACCTTTTCTCATTCTTCATTTTGGTAGCTAACATGCTTAGATGGGTCACCTAAAATGTTATAATTTTATAGTTTACATATGTAGAAATTTACGCCTAAAGCCGAAATTTCATTGTTGACTTTTGAGTGTTCAGAAGCTCAAATCCAGCCAGTAATAGCATGATTTTTGCAGTTTCTTACCATGACAAGAGGGCATGCTTCCCAAGTCACATGCACAACACACCCTCCAAACAACTCCTCTCCTTTGTGGTAAATTTTTCTTCTTCCCGATCTACTCTAAAATGCTGCTTGAATTGAAGGAGTTGTACTGTTATCCCGATATCCTAGGATAACTAGGAGATCATGTCAGAGGCCACAGTCCTAGACATGAGTGTCACGGAAAGCGGAGTTGACTGGCGTGTACAGGAGGCCCATCTTTCTTCTTCCTCGCCCGGTTGTCACGTAGTGACCGCGGCTTCCATCACCATCCGGCTTGGACTTACGCCGGAGAAGACTCTTGCTTATGAGGTAATTGGTCCAGGTAACATGGTATGTGTAAGTGTTTGATCATTATAACCTTCTTATATATGCATGGGGTTCCTTTCATTTTGATAGCGCTTGGATCTTGCTAATCCACTTGACCATTGTTGGGGTGATTGATGGGGTGACTTAGCAGCTTGTATTCATGGGTTTTGGTTAGTCACAGGGGGGATTCTTGTGAGTATCGTATGCTCCTACCATTCTATCATTTTACATCTTATTTCCCTTTACATCCATCCCATTCCCCTAATTAGGCCATTAGGATGATAGCACGAGGGGTTACGCTTTGTCTTGTGGGAAAAAGGGCCTAAAGGCCCAGTGCTTGGTGGTAAAAGATAAAAGCCATTGGAAATAGAAACCTAGGAGGATGCGCCATGAGGGGATCCCTGAAGGCAATAAAGGCCTCTCGATAAGAAAATAAAGGACCCTAAGAAAATAATATAATAAAACAAAGATCTAACCCAGCGAGAGGATGGGAGGTCTCATTACTAGTCGACCCATTATGTTCATAGGTATCCAGTGATATGACATTACTTGGTTATACGGTCTACGCCGGAGGCGGTGACCTTTGGTTGGATAATGAGGAAGGGGTCTCATCACGGAAGCGAATATATCATCTGCTTGAAGATACCGATTGGGTAACAATGCGACTCACGGTCTGCGCCAAGGTAGTGTCCTCACGAATTGGAGACCACAAGTAAAAGAAAGAAAAGCAATAAAAGAAAAATAAAAAAGGAGCCAAAGGGGTTTGGAAAAATGCATCCATAGCCAGTCTGGCTAAGCCTCTACAAAGGCACTTATGAACAACACACGCCCTTGGTCTTCTTGTGTTGGACATCCTAGACCACATCACCTCATAAAACATGGCTTGAATGATCTTAGGGAAACTTTCCATCTTGTGGGTATTAGCCCAATAGGTTATTCTGTTGGTCTTCTTGAGCTTTGTATAGTAGATCGGTAGCAATGTCTTTGAGCTCTTAGATGATATGCTAGGGATTTCATCGCATGTATTTGATAAAGTTAATGATGAAATATGATTGACATTGCTATGATCAGAGGGGCTGATGAGCCCATGGAGGTAGTCTTTGATGTCGCGAGGACCATGCCGTGGACCCGGTACCGGTGGACTGTACACGTAGGGATATGATTAGTTTGGACCTCCATGGAACGAAGAGCCCATCGGATGGTTCTTGGGATGCGTTTGGCGGACAGCGTTGTGATGAGCCATTACACGAAAAGGAAGAAGGGCGATCCTTACCAAAGGACACTTTAAGCGAGCAGAGCCTAGGGGAGATCATCCACTTGCCGGATGGAATACGATTACTTTTGATGGACAAGGCGTCACGAAATTTGGGCGTTTTCTAAAGAGCAATGTGGCAGGTGTCTTTGAGGTCATTTTAGCTTGCGATGTGGCGAAACTGGAGAAACCCTAGAGGAATAGCGTTACTTTTCACGGATCATGATCTTGCCCAAAGGGCCAGCGTCTCCCTCGGAGGGGCACGACGTTTCCTTTTTGAGCTCATATTGTGACATTTTGGCATTTAATGTAAAAACAAGTGTGATATTGTTAGTCAGCCTAATTAATGTTGTTTTAATGACCTATTTTCTAATTAAAGGTCATTTGGATGATATAAAAGGAGGACTATTCGCCTCTCATTTTTATATAACAACAACTCACTCTCTTGTGAGAGAATCATTTTAGTCTTTGTCTTGGTATTTTGCTCTTGGGTAGTATTTCTCTTGTGGAGGATCATTCTTGGCATGTTTATGGTGTTTTTATCATTGGAAGGTTTACAACTAGGGTTTGATAAGCTATTCATTGATTTGTAAGTGTATTTCTCGTACAAAACTTCTTAAATGAATGGTTGTAGGTTAAAATCTCTTGCATTTGGATTACGATATTATTATTTTTGTAATCATTTAGAGCCTAGGTACTTAAGCACAGAAATGAGTCCTTGCTATATATGTCCCCATGATAGAAACTTGTTTATCATTGATTAAGGAGAATATAGCCTAGCGTTGCTACACTAGTTCCCCTTTTAGAAGTTAACTTTTTTGAACATAAGTTGAAGAAAGAAAGCGTCCTAGGCCTAATTGATTTTACACATAGGGTTTGACTTTTTTAGGGTTTGAAGGGGCCTTGCGCTTGCAACACTTTTCATCCCTAGATTTATGTTTTGAAGCTGAACCCGTTTACTTAAGGATTTTTTTAAGGAAAGAGGGAGGAGCATGAGGGCCTTGCTTAAACAACAGGAATGCTCCTCCCTCCCCTTAGGGTTTTGACTCTATGGCCACGCCATTGCGTACCAGCCTAACTCTCTTGTACCAGATTTAGATTCTCCAGGACTTAGCCTTGCTTCTTGACTCCATAATACCCTAAGGCACTAGTCTAACTTCCAACGTTGAGTGTGTGGTGCCAAAATCACTCTTTCAAACTTCTTAAATTTGAAACCACAACCCTAGCGATCTCACTAACCCTAATTTGATGATGACGTCATGCCTCTTTGAGCTCTTGATTGATGTAAAGCGTTGTGGCTTAGTCATCTAAATGATAGACATTGAAGAGTTGTTAATTTCCATTAGCCTATTTGCAAAGCGTCCACCTCATTGTCTACCAAACTAACCCTAAATAAGGTTAGCGTCACCTCTAGTAGGATTGATGCAACAACCCAACTGTATATGAGCATTTAATGATATTAGCATTGTTGTTCAAAGGATTAATCATTTCTATTGGATGCTATATCATTCCGATGTTTATTGAGAAGTAATATTATAAGCCATAGTCATTTTGCAATCATTGACTTAGTCAATAATTCGCTATTTATGCTCATGAATATTAAATCTTTGATAGTCATTAATCTATGAGTGCTAACCAGCATTTGCACATTTAGTTTATTGTTGCCTTGTCACCATAGCGAGGTGCCTATTTTGTGGTTTATCTTCATCTTGGCTATCTTCTTGGCGGTAATGTGTGAAGGAAGACTTACCTTGATCCTTTAACCCGTTGCCTTTTCAAAACCCCAGATCACCGGGACGTCTCCCTTGGGATCAATACCCTAAATAGAAATAGCCCCATGGGGAATTGGCGGAAGCTATTCACGCCAGTTTGATCCTTACTTTTCGAGCTACCTGACCTAGACTACAAAGCGGCTTGTCGCAGGTACCCAAGCCCGGCTTTTCTTTCAGTCTTTTCTTTGCAAGCTTAGCTGCTTGTTTTCCTTTCAGTCTTTACTTTGCAAGCTTAGCTAGATTAGTCATGATTTCTACATGCATGCTTAACTTAAAATAATCTAGAGTAGATCTCATAACACATGCTAGCTTAGAGCCCGTGGTGGTTTAGATAAAATCGTTATTTTCTGTTGCATGCAAGTTTCAGTTTATCTAATCTCTATATTACACATGCGCATGCTAACATTGGTTTCATAAAGCATAAAGTAATCATCTTTTACAATTCCACAAGTTACTCTCAGTTCTTACACTTCACATGTGCAATCTAATAAACTAAGAACTCAATCATTAAATCCAGTTTGGGTCCCCAAGGCATTCCGGAAACTAAAATTTAACTTGCAATCCATTGTCTAAAGGCTTTAGCCTTCGTATCTTTCAATTTTCAGTATTTTGGCAATTTCTTGTTGAGCAAGCTACAAACACTCAATCACACTTTGCACTATTTAGCTCATAGATCTAAAATTTATTAATTAGACTTAATAGGACACCTTAACTCACCATCTTCGCCACTTAAAAACTGGGGTTTTGAGGAAAGCCACGGAAATTTTTCGGAGTACTCGACCTTAGGGTTGATCTGTGAAGCTAGGGTAGGCCTCGTTGCCTCACTTCTTGAGCATCCAACAACCACTTGGTAATAGGGGGATGAGAGTTTTGGGTTGACACCTAGATAGGGCTAAAATTAATCCCACACTTAACCACTTAATTCAATTTTCAATCTACAACACCAAGCAATACAGTTACACACTTGCAAGCTCACTGGTCTCACTGTCTTTCAATCTATATTCATATGCAAGTTGATTTATCTATTGTAGAATAAATATTTAAGTGGTTACATCTTTGTCATCTGGAACTTACTTTACATTTGCCAGCTTTCATCTATTTTGTTCTTTTATCTCGTGGTGTGATCCTTCAAGAAGTGCGCATCCACCTAGAGGCATTCTCTTGATTGGGTCTTGAGTGATTTGTGTCTCTTGGCCATTGAAAAGCAGTCCAATGGAACTCTATCTGTTGTGAGCATGCTTGGCTTCATGTGTTGATGATTGCTTTATCTTGAGTATTTTTAATTCCTGCACATGCGAGTAAACTTGTTAGTATATTGTATATTTTGTATCCAGTCTTAATCTGTATATCTTAGATATTCTTTGTATCTAGTTGTATCTATCTTATTGTAATACCTTGTAACTTATCTTGTAACGGACATTCCCCCTAACATAGTTGACTCCATTGCCCAATCTTAGGCACTAGTCTTAGTTTCCCTAGGAAAAGGTCTGACTCTCATACTTAGATAGTTGCATCTTGCATTTGCTGATTGACATCATAGGCTAGATTCCCCTTAACCTTTTAACCAATTAAAACCAACTCCTAGAACATTAAAATTCTTAATCTCATCTAGTAACTAAGGTGTACCCCCCTTGGCTTCCCTAGGAGTTAGCCTAGACGGAAGAGGTTCAAGTCAAAGTGACAGCGTGGACTTTGAATCTAGGCATTGTGCCTCCGAGGACACACTAAGTGAGCAGGACTTAGCTCACGTTTGCAAGTGTGTATAAGGATGGCAACAGGCCTCAATATCTAAACCCCTAGAGGGAAAAGATGCTAGGAAGTAGGTAACCCTAGGCCCTAGCAATTTCCTTCTTCTTTAGATCAAACTTGAAATAAATGTATGAAGCTTAATGAAACAATGATACGAGAGTGCTACTAAGGTAGGGCTCTAGCATATCCTTCAAGGGAGGTGTTCTCTAGCAAAATCAAGTAGGTGAAGAGTTATAAAGAAAAGGACAATAACATGTGCTTTTCTCCTAGGGTTTTACAGTAGCAATTTCATAATCTTAGAAATGAACAAGTAAATACATCATAACCATTCAAAATAAAGAAGTATTTGCAAATTTCTACTTCATCAAGAATAATCTAGCCACAAACCCTAGTTGAAGACTTTCCACCATGAAAATGCAAAAATACACCAAAAGAAACCTCCTCCAAGAGTTGCGCACCACTCAATTTCAGCCAATAAGCCTTAAAAGAGGCCGAATTTCAGACCTCACACTTGTGTGAGTGAAAGATGATGATAAAATGAGAGTCTTAACTCTCTATTTATACAATATGAATGACCTTTAATTATATTTTAGGTCAAAAAAGGCCAAAATGGCCAATTTACATCAAAAATCTAGTTTTACATAAAATTAACAATTAAAACCCTAATTTTGTCTTTAGGGATGACCTCATGCCCCTCCTAGGGTGATGTTAGGCTCCATCATGGAATGCTAGGCCTCAGAAGTGAGATGTTAGGCTCCATCATGGAACGCTAGGCCTCAGAAGTGAGACGTTAGGCCTCAAAATGACTCAAAAACTGCCACACGTGCCAACCAAGCCATCCTCATGCCAAAACCCTAATTGGATGACGTCAAGGCTCAAAATGATGACATCAAGGGCCTTCAAGGGCCAAAGTCTAGGCCTGCCAAAGTGCCTCTGGTGGAACGTCCTCCTTTTTCTCTGGTGCAAGCCTCTGGTATCCCTTTGCCCCTGGCTAGGGTCACAACATCCATCTGGTGGGATTTTAGCTCCATGGAGGTCCTAACTAATCATCTCCCCATATGTACCTATCCGTCGGGCATGGTCCTGCAGCAACAACAAGTACGACCTCCATGGGCTCATAAGTTAAAGGGATCATAGCAATGTCAATCACATCTAATAATCAAGTTACCCAAACATGTGCATCAAACCCCCCTTTACTCAGAAAAATGCTCAAAGACGTTACGCTATTTAACAAGCCAGGTTTGGAGAGGGTCTCAAGATGTCCTATTGGGATAATCCTCCTCAGGTGTGGGGTGTTTCCCAGGTGAAGACCAATCTAGGTCATGTAAATTCATGAGGTGGTGTAGGGAATGCTTGGGCAAGGGGTGCAGTGATAACAAGGAAATGTATGTCTTACCTGTGGGTGCCTTTGTGGAGGGTGAGTTGCACCTTGTCATGGATGCCATTGTTTCCTAGCCCATTCAATTCCTTTTACTCTTTGTCTTATTGATTTTTCTTTTCAAGAGAATAGCTGGAGGACACTGTCCTGGCGTGGTGACTAGTGGTGGCAGCGTTATTCACAAGCATTTCATGGAAATGAGAATGCTGGCTCGTGATGAGACCCCCTTTCTCTTGGCTATGCCACCAAGAGCCACTACCCTAGTTTGGTGACCAAATGGATGGCAGTGTCATACCGCTACATGCTCATGGACCTAATAGGCCGACTCATGATGAGACCTCTTATCCACCAACTAGATCTTGAGTTTTATTTTATTTTACGGGTCCCCTTTTTTTACTGAGAAGCCTTTTATTGCTTTCTCGGGAATCCCTGGGTGAAGCATCTCAAGGTTTCATCTTGGATTTTAACTTTT
>SNQJ01S0229251.1:2577-14373 GCA_010110895.2 Picea sitchensis
ATAGTAAATCACAAACTAAAGTAACAATATACCACAAAAATGTGTTAACCCAGGAGCATCATGAATTGTCCATGATAGTATTCCATGGAATTGAAATCATTTTTTCCCTATTGGTCTAGAGATGTCATACATAGTGACGCCAGACCATAACTTCAACAACTCATCGATAAGAGGCTCAATATATATGTTCATATATTTAACCTAGTACCTACATAATTGGTTCAACATACTGCATGATTAATTGTACTTATCTAGATGTCGTTATATATAAAAGAAATAATTATCATGCATGAACCAAAGAAATGAAATATTTTGTCATACTGTAAAGCAAATAAATGATAATTAAATACCTGGAACAATCATTGCCAACATTGTGTGCTCTCTCTTGATCGACATCCAAGGAGGAAGGCTATTGTTTATAAAAAAAACAAGCCACACTGATCGACATCCATGGATTGACACCATCAGCTGCCAACGAAAGTCTAACATTACGAGGTTCTTCTTTAAAAATTGACCACTTTTCTTTGATGTACTTAAATGAAGAACCATCTAAATGCATTCAAAGAACATCATCTCAACGTTTTTTCTTTGCATGGAAATCCATAAACTGTGCTATACTTTGGCACCTGAACAACCGCTGGAAATGTGGAATTATCGGAATATAACGAAGAACTTTGCGAGGTACCTTCTTTGATGCTTTATCGGTTCAATATCTACTTATTTGACATTGTGAGCATTCATTTTTTAATGCATATTGTCTATAATATATGATATGATCATTAGGACATGCATCAATAGCCTGATAGTCCATTCCAATTTCTTTCATAATTACAGATATTTCTCGATATGTGCATGGAAAAATATTTGACGTCGGTAATAGAACTTCACCTAACAATCTACAAAATTCTAAACAATAAGTCAATGTAAACAATAGTAATCATCAATATTGCATCCAATATACGAATTTACGAATTAGAAAACAATAGCAATATAGGAAAAATTGAACCTTTTAAGTATTTGTGAACATGCAGGCATAAATAATTAACAAATTAAATACCTTAGTATCTTTGTGACGCATGTGTTTGATAAACCATTCAAAACCTTCAGGTTCACCAACAACAATATAGTAGATAAAATATTTGTTGTTGAGTCTTCATAAAGACGTTGAAGTCACTTCTCGAGTAGAGGATCAACATCATGACTATCATCGTGGTTGTTCTAATCCATTGGAGCAAATGTGTCTTGGATCAATCTATGTATCTCATCTTCTTGATTTGAATCACTAACGCTATCTCCATTCATATCATCATTAATAACTTGATCAATAGCTTCAATATTCTGATCTCGAAGTTCATCACCCTGTAAATGAGTATTTCTGCTAGTACTTGGAAAATAACTCTCTGGAGGTCGACATTTTGGGGGCATCATCTATATATTTAAAAACAACGTAGAAAAGTTAGTGTGTATAGAAAATATAAAAATCCCAATAAGAAATATTACTAAAATTCATGACATGATGATTATTACAGAGAATACATTAAATATTGAATCCTCTTACCAAGCGACGCTATTCATAACCCCCTTCGGCGTTCCCCTTCTCCCTACAATGTCTTTCAGCTATTGTTATTAAAAGTATTTTTCTTTGCAAGCCTCTACAATCATAGCAAGGGCAATAACATTTTCCATCGCCCCTCACTTCTAATGCCACTCTTAACCGAGCAAGCTTCCTGTCATTTTCATTCATAGTGACAAATCCTTGTCCTAACAAGTAATTGTCTTACCTACACCATACCAAACATTAAGTTGTCAAATTTTTATATTTTAGCTACTCCTTCATGATATTTTAGCTACTCCTTTAGATTGTGATATGTTTATTTATAGTGACCTACAATCCTCACAATTATTGCTTCTAAGACATTTTGACATGGTTTTTTATTTATTATCGATTAACTATTAAGATCAATATGCTTCAATTTGTACTTTAGAGTAGTGTGTACTGAATCACCATGGAAAATAATTACACACTATTTAATGAAAGTGGTCAAAATTTCTCAAACTTGAATCACTCGACACCATACACTAGCCTCTAAGTTGTTTTGTAGACAACTTACAATATTTCTTCAGAAAATGTTTTTCTTGACATTTCACATGAATTTCCGTAGAATATACTAACTAGATCCAAAAACCAAATACATGAAATATGGTACTACACATATAATATATTATCAAGGAAAAAATAGGCTACATGAAATTTCGACATTTGAACAAAAATTTACAAGTTAAATAAGTACATCAATAAAAAAACATACTAATCTTGCAAGTTCAAAATCCGAGCTATGTAGATCGAGGATTGGATTTGTTCAACCAGTGGGTGACGAAAAAAATAAACAACCCAAACAAAAGACACGAACAGTGTCACAACTATAGCAATTGTGTCACAAAGTCTCTTAAAGTCAGGTAGATATAGATTAACTAGTCAACTAGCCGTTAGTAGATGATTTTTGAGATAGGCAAAATTATCGTGGCAATAGCGACGAACTTTCGTGGCAATTGCAACGAAAATCCCGACCAAGTTAAAAAACCTATTTTTGGCTATATCGACGAACTTTTGTGGCAATATCGACGAAAATCCCTCCCTATTTAAAAACAAAACATGAAAATAATGGGAACGTGGAAAAATTTCGTGGAATAATCCGCCCATATGTAGTAGTGTGAAACTATCTGATGTGTTTATTGTAGTGTTTGCAGGCACACAACACATGCTTGTCAATCTATCCACATATGAGTAATGGGGTTATATGGAAGTGTATTGGGTACCATCGAGAGAGGAGGAACAACATTTCTATTTCCACCTACTAGCACTCATTTTCCATGACCTGGGTTAAAAATATGGTTACCTCTTTTACTAAGAGGTTGCACGTTGGCATGAGGGTAGGCCGCATATTTTCTCACTCATGAGGTTTAGCTGAGGGACATCAAATAAGGTGAGATCCTTATTCCCCAGTGACCATTATCTCTCAAAAAGGGAGATGAATGTAAAGTTAACAAAGTCTTAACAGCTGCACCATTTCTCCCACCAGGAAAGTTGAATACTTGAATGACATGCATAAACATGACACCCTTGGTACTCACTGAAATGTAACTCTTGAAAGGAATGAAGAAGCATGGTACCCTTGGTATTGGTTAAATCATAGAAAATATGATTTCCTTAGCATACATATTTTATTTAATATGAGAAAAAATTGATCATATAGTTTATGCATTGCAACATAAAGAAAAACATTAATTAAATGGATAGTAGTATGATTGAGCATATAGATTATTGGATACCTCATAACAAAGAGAAGTGAATTAGTTAATTAAAATTTATTGAGAAATAAACACATTATAAGAGTGTGCATGAAATGAAAATAAAGCAATTTTAATTAACTAAAAACTATTTACTAGTGCACCCACAAATCAAGGAGAAGAAAGAGGAACACAAATTCAAATTCAAATATAAGTATGGAAAAAGAGAAGTGGGTTGGAAGAAATCAAAGATAGTTAATAAATAATTAAAGTAGAAACTAGATATGCACTCACTCAAATAGGAAATAAGGAGGAGATAGGGGGATCACTTAAGAATGGAAATATGAAAAGCGAGAGTTGGGTGAGGATAATTCATTATTTTATATTTTTAAATAAGAAATTACTTGTGCACTTGTTTATATGAGTGATACTAAGGTGGGTGAATAATAGGTAATAAGTAATTTATTAAATTTTAATTTTGCATGACTTGGACAAGAGACTTGAGCCATATAACCTATAAAAGGAAAGCTTGAACTAAAAGGAAAACATTTTTTGCAATCTAATGCTAAATGGTTGTTGTAATACTTAAAAAATTTCTATTGGTGATTGTTGAATAGGTTGGTCTATTAAAGAGTGTTTTTTTTTTCGAAGAAAAAAAACTTTATATTCATTAGAGATGAATATACATGTTCCAGTCCATAACTGACTGATTTCAGAAAAAATGCTACTACCTCTGCTGACCTATCCTTGTTCCTTTATCATAATCAAAATGTAAAAAAAAAAGGTACCTTTTTCCTCCTTACTACTATTACATTCATTAGAAAACTGAAAAACCATAGTTTTCATTTTTATTATCATTTTTCAGTTGCTCTATAGCCTGAACTCCATGGCTTCCTTTTCTTCTCCCGCAACAAAATTGTAGTACCCGAATTCTCCTAATGAGAGTTGTAATGCTTCCTTTGATAGTTCATCATCTTTTCCATTAAGCTCCCACATAATATGGTTGAAAGAAAACCATTCAAATGATTAGTAGGAAAAATTAATGTCCCTTAGAAAAGGAGTTAGTCTGACATCCTGTACATTAGATTTCTTCTTCGCCCATTCGATCACCAATTTTGAGTCTCCCATTACTTCAAGTTTCTAGACATATTTCAACTCTATTATTTTTTCCTGCACCAGGGGCATGCAAGATATGTATATAGTGGTTTTTAGAGATATGAAGAACCACTCTGACTCCACACATAGGTGGATTCCCTTGACAGGCTTTGTAAAAAACTCTCCATGGGATTTCATAGTCGATGTCCAGTAACACTAGGTTTCTAGGATTCTTCACTTTCATTTCAGCCTTGAACTCTTCAACCATACTGAGAGTGATTCCTACAATGACCTTTGGCAGGATGATCTTATCCTTGAAAACACGATTATTTATGGCCCACCAAAGGTTCGACACCATAATGCTCAGGATCCTAGTGTAGAGCCTCATTGCCTTGTCCTCTACCCATTATTTGAAGCATTCTTCTAGAGAGCATTTGTTTCGGATGCTCCCTAATTAATATTTTTATGTATCAGTTGAAACACTTGTGTTACGAAAGGACAATCAATGAACATATGAGAAATGTTTTCTTCATTTCTTAAACATAAAGAACAATAGTTGGGGTCACTCCATCCTCTTTTTACACAATTGTCCTAGGTAAGAATTTTATTATCAGGCACCAACCAAAGGGTTATTTTACACTTCAACAAAGAACTGATCTTCTATATGAGGCTCCACCACCATTTGACTTGGTCTGCATGAAGGGATTTCATCCTTTATTTATAGCCTAATTTGGCTATATAGGACACTTTATTAGGATTTTTATACCAACACAAGGAATATGGGATATCATCGTCTAAAATGATGTGATTAGAAATCAACATGCTTACGAAGTTACTCCAATTTGAGGCTTCAGCCCCCTCCATCCCCAAGAATTCTACACGTTTCCATCATTCTCTGCCTCTTGATTGAGGCAATAAAGACTTTGCGTCAGAAAAAAAAGAAATAAATTTTGATTTCTAAGTGATTGCATCAAATTGTTGGGCAGTCAAAAAGCATCACCTGCTCCGATCCAGGGGTCCACACCAAGGTGAACAAATTTCTCATCACCAATCTTCCAATCCAACCAGTCACCTACCAATGGGAAGGATTTAATTGGAGCCTTCTACACTATCGAACCCTTGGGTTATATCCTATACTTGCGGATCCAATCTTCTATTGAATTCTTAGGAAAGTATTTCGATTGCAAGACTCTACACCAAAGAGAATTACCTTGAATCAATCTCCAAAGGATCTTTCCAACTAGAGATTTTGCAAAAGAATGGATGTTTTTAATCCCCCATACACCTAGCTCCTTGGGGGATTCTATGGTTGACCGTTTCGCTAGATGAATTCCTTAATCCCCTCTTCATCCTTCCCACAAGTATTGAAAGTTCAATTTATAAATTCTATTGAGAATTCCTTTCAAGAGAGCCTCTATCAAAACCCATTAAACTGAAATACTCTCAATTAACAATTTGAGTAAGACCAATATGCCCCCTTTGGAGAGTAATATTTTAAACCATATCGAGACCATCGCTTCTATTTTATTCACCAACCACTCCCAATCGGCTAGCCTATATTTGTTCTACTTTTAAAAGAATCCTAGATACTTAAAACTCGTGCTTAGGCTTCACATAGGAGTCGAGATACAATGCTCGAATTATCGAGAATTTGATGTTGAACAATTGTGGGTAATAAGGCATGGTTTAGCGTAGTTTAATTCCATTCCTGTTGCAGTACAAAAGAGATTAAAGATACTTTTAAGATCTATGATGTACCTAAGAGATCTTGGGTGCAACAAAACACGTCATCTACAAACAAAAGGTGGGATATGATTTCCCTACCTGAGACCTTAACTCCCTTCAATATTCCTACATTTCTTGCATCTTTAATCAACCTAGATAAAGATTCATCAATAATTAGGAACAAGAAAGGGGAGAGAGGGCATCCCTGCCTTATACCCCTAGATACTTTGAAGAATCTAGAGGGGGGTCCATTAATAAGAATAGTGAAAGACACACAATCAATGCACCCCAAAATCCAATTTACCACTGGAATGGACATGCCTAACAAATGCAAGGCCAACTCGAGGAAGGTCCAATTGACCCTATCGAAGGCCTTGGACAAATCAAGATTTAAGATAGCTTATTTTTCTGAGGATAATGTATCGATTGGAAGAATTATTGAGTCACTGAAACGACGTCATGAATCTAGTGATCTTGAAGAAATCCAAACTGTTCTTCTGCAATGATTCTGATAAGGATCGGTTTTAGTCTTCTTGTAATTATCATAGAGATAATATTGTAGATCACATTACAACAAGAAATTTTCCTATATTCTCCAAAGGATAAGTCACATTTCTTCTTGGGATTGAGACATATGAAACTTGAATTGAGAGAGTCTATTACTTTCCCATACCTTTGAGATTCTCTTACTACCTTTAGAAGGTCTTCTCTTATAATCTCATAGAAACCTAAGAATAAATGCATTATAAAGCCATTATATCTAGGGAACTTTCCTCTTTGCATCGAGGAAAGGGACAATTTTTTTTTGGTTTAGTAACCTCTTCTTCCAAGGAATTGTTCATTTCTTCATTAATAACGATGGGGAACTTTGAGATTACCTAAGGAATCTCCTAGACCGGGCATCCATCAGGGGCCTTGAAAAGGGATTGGAAGAAACTGTCCCTTACCTCAAATTTTTATTTGAAAGTACTTACAGTTCATCCTTCTCCATTCTGAATATCCCATAAAGTATTTATGTTTTTTCTAAAATTTTCATATTGGTGAAAAAAAATTGTGTTGTTATTGCCAACCTTCAGCCATAGAGCCCTGCTGCAAAACCTCCAGGAATTATACTCCTAGAACAAAAGGGAATGTCTAGTAGCCTTCAATTATTTTATATCCAACAACTGAAGATTTCTAGGGGGGCCCTAGTCGATGGCTTTGTAAAGCTTTGAAATATTTTCTTCTGTCTCCACTAGATGACACCGACTATAGTCTTTGTAAACTGGTAACCAAGCTTTGATTTTTTTTTACTCTAGTCATATTCTCCATGAATTATTGAATCATTGAACCAGGGGCTGACTACCTCAAAATTTTCCAAGAATTTTTAATAATTGTCGAGAAGTCCTCTTCTTCCAACCAAATGTGATTGAAATTGAGTGGTTTTGGTGCTACCTCTAACCCAATCTTAATATTTAAAAGGATTGGACAATGGTATGATAATCCACCTTTACCCATCAAATATCCTAACATAATACCATTCTCAAGAAAAGCTTCTGAAGCCATAAATCTATCCATCCTTTTTGAAATGGCTTCCCTACCATTCCTTAGATTGCACCAGGTTGGTACCAGTTTCACTGGTTCAACATCCACTGGTTTAGGATCAACCAGAAAATATAAGAAAAAATTCCTTTGTGGATCGACCTTAGGACAATCACCCCATACTTCTCTATGGGAGAGCATGAAATTAAGGTCTCCCCCAAATACCAAGAATGAATTTCCGAACACATATACATTAGAAAATTCCTCCCAAAAAGGGATCTTGTCAGTGTAAGGACCATAAATATTTAGAACTGAGAAGGAGAAACCAAAATCTTTAATTAAAATTTTGACCAAAATTGCAGAATGGAAAGAAGAGGAGGATAAATATTTGTAGGAAGGGATCCCTCCTATTATCATGCCTCTAGACATCTCATTAGCATCCAAAGAGAATAAATTCCAGTTCTTTAACCAGGGTTCCAACAAACTTCTAGATTTGGCTCCTGAGAACATCGTTTCTTGTATCAAAATAATATCTAGATTTAGGCTCCGGATGAGCCTTTTAATGGATATCACTTTTCAGGGGAGGGAAACCCCTCTCACATTAAAAGAGAGGAAAATCATTGGGTAGGGTGCTTTAGAGTGCTCCCTAATCTAAGGGCCCCTGCGATAGATGCATTTCTTCCTTTATTAATTTTGATAGTTGCCTTCTCTTTAGCTTTAAGGAGAAGAGATTTATGCCCTATGATATTGGGTTGAGGATGGTTAAGGGATAAACCTCCTTGGGACGAGGGGGGCATCCATCCTTCCCCTAGACCAAAGGTCATATCCCTTTTGAGGAATTCAATGATTCAAAGAAACAAGCCAACTCAATCTGCTTCCCCTTACCCTCAGGGAAATCACCGATGCTATGAGAAGTGGGAGGACGTGGGACGATGAGTTCTAGAGAAACAAGGCCTAAGGGAAGATCGAGGGAAGAGGAAGGAGAAATTACCACCTCAGGGATCACTAGAGAGGATGGAGGGGGAGAAGAGGGGATCTTCGAAATACCTAACAAAGACACTGGAAGAGGGAGCTTCGTCGAGGGAAAAAGCAATCCTGCACCATCCTCCAAGATTGCAATGACGATATTTTCTTCCACACGGACCGTGTCTAACCTTTCATTATGATTTTAATTTTTCTATCGAGCTTCACTTCTAAATTTAACCTAGATCTTCTTATTCTTCCGAAAGAGAGGCACACATTTCCTGCATTGGGATTGAACATGTCCAATTTCATGACAGTCGAAGCACCAAAAAAGAATTTTCCAATAGTCAACTTTTTGAACCCATATGTGATCTTCATGCACTAGTTTCAGTAAACCAATGAGCCCATCCCTCACCTCCACCTCAATTTTGATCCATGCCCACCTACCATCATGTTTGGTCTCCCAATTGGCTTCTAAGACCACGAAGGATCCCAACTTATTCCCTATAGATTCAAACACATCCTTAGACCAGAAGACCAAGGGGAGTCCTGGTAGGATTTCCCATCTCCACTTCACTATCACCAGTTCCCTTTTAGGGTTGAAATCCACCGACCATATCTTTATAACAAGGATGGAAGGACCCCAAATCCAGTTTGATCGAAGAATGGAGCCATAATATTCTTCTGACTTAAAAATAAACACTAACCAGCTTGGGTGAGAGAATGAGCCTCCGGAACATAACCCAATTGGTTTTTCCAGTTTAAATCCATCCACCTATGCAGAGCTACAATGACGATAGCCTTACCACTGAATCGTCCCACGAGAGTGCACCCCATGTACTCAGACATTTCCATAACATGAATATCCTTTCCAACAATCATCTGGAACTTCCCTTTTCTCTCTTTCAAACACTTCAAATGTCCACGTGAACCAGAGGAATAGATCAGAGACTTGCTAAAAAAAACGCCAAGATTAGACGACAAGTTCAAATTCAGGGAGCGAGGGGACTTATCATCGAGATATTATTTAATTGTCAAGGAGATAAATGTTGAGGGAATAACAATACCCTTCTGACCAACCTTCGGTCCATTATTCGAATCAGAGTTAATTCCTGCAATCTTGACGAGAAAAACCAATTCTTTAGAATCAACTGGATGGTCTACCACCTAGAATTCGCTTTGAACCCAAAAATCTCGGCATGGGTAAGGGTTGTCCCCATAGTATAGAGCTTTAGGATCGTTGATGTCCATATCTATGTGGATGGGTACGGGGATATCCTCGGGCCCATAACCTAGACTCCCACATACGATAATCCACGTGTGAAAGGGAAGAAGGGAGGAGCTGTAGTATTTCCTCATAGAATGGGGGCCCGAGAAAAGAATGGGAAACAGAGCTAGGAAAAAAATCGGGGAAGAAACTACAAGGGGAATCGATCTTGAGGCCCTCACACCTAAGGCTTAAGGCTGAAACCCAATAGAAACCAGGCCGAAGAATTCATCTATTAAAGAGTGTTGTGAAGTAGAAATTTTATTTTCTATCTTAGCAACTTCACTATTCTCCCTATTCTCTTATTGGTAGATTGGTACTTTTATACAACTCCATTATAGCTCAATGATCCTTGGGAAAGGAGATAACCCATTCAATGGCATGATTGTCAATTATTGGATAAATTTATAATAAAAAAGTTGATGAAAAGCAAAATCATTGACATAAAGTTGACACAATGAAGAAAACAAGGTCAAAATCAGAATTATTAGTGAAGGAATCTGTTAGCACATATTCTTGTAAGGGGGAAGCTTCTCTCTAGATTCGGGTCGCTGGTGAAAAAAAAATGAAATAGGGCTTAAGACCCATTTCATTTGAAATTATCCAAGGTCACAGCCATGAGCGCCCAAGCGCAGTATACATAAAATCTCTATTTTCGGGTTAAAAATCAAGCAAGCGAGCATTTTTTCTTTTTAGCAGCGAAGATCCATCAATGGAGAAAATCAACAGTCATCGGGTAAGGCAGAGCCACGGAGTTGTACGAGGTTTAGCGCATGGGCTCATCCCTTAGGGCCAAAGTCACGAAATGATCATGGTCGTCCAATCCAGTCAGGACACATGGCATGTGATTAAGTCCGGTCGCCATTTTGGCTATCGGGACTTTGAAATACAAGGGTTGACTCCCTTCCACCCACAATATGCGAAATGCGAAGGTGCCTTTGGGTGCGTGCCTATGCTCATAGCACAGGATCGTATGAAAAGGAGGGTCCTAAAGAAGGGGGACAGGTGGCAGCTAGTTGACATTTCGGGGATTTTGGAGCTCCCGGTGGGAGAATCCCCGAAAGAATCAAGACCGTTAATCTTGAAGGACACATGGCACCTGATTAATTCCAGTCACCATTTCGGCTATCGGGACTTTGAAATACAAGGGTCGACTCCCTTCCACCCACGATACGTGAAATGCGAAGGCACCTTGGGTGCGGGCTTATGGTCATAGCACAGGGTCGTATGAAAAGGCGGGTCCTAAAGAAGGGGGACAGGTGGAAAATAGTCGACATTTCATGGATCCGGTGCCGAGAATTTTGAAAGCAAACGAGTGAGAACTCCTGGTGGGAGAATCCCCGAAAACAATCCAGATCGTTGATCAAGGATCGATCTGCGCTGTCCATGCAGAGACGCACGGTCGCAGCCCCAAGATCGTATGGAGTGGGGACAAAGCAGATGAGGGGCGCGAATCCAATACGTTCAAGGGAAAATGGATCATGTTTGTTGATTTTGAAGCCAGATCCAACTGCCGATATGGAGGGTCATTTCATAGTTTTAGTCACTGTAATGTCCCCACTTTGGGACATCATCACAGTGCAGAGATTTATGTTGACCAGAGTAGTCAGATGGATGTTATAGCAAGTACAGGGGTATTTGAGAGGCATTGTGGGGTCCAGCATGCATTTCTCATCATATGCCATCATTATGAGCCATTCCACATAGGTTGGCTTTGGTTCTGTTGCATTTCGACGATTTCCATGATTTTGACTATTTTGAGCTATAAGTCAATGAAATTCACTGAAGAGGTCATTTTGGGCACATTACTTGGAGGAACCTCTCAATGTAATAGCTCATTGGAATCGGGAGGAGAAACACTACAAGATGGGATGGCTTGAAGTGACTTTTAGTGGCCAGGGAAGCCACAAGGAGAGATAAAGAGTTTTTCAAAGGTA
>SNQJ01S0229251.1:14383-24844 GCA_010110895.2 Picea sitchensis
TATCTTATTGCATATGGTTGAGGTATGTTCCATGGTTATCTCTTTTTGTCATTTGCTGCATACACACATATAAACACATCTAAAAAGTAGATCAACAAAGTGTTTGATGAAATACCACAACCAAAAAAAGGATTTTAAAAGACACCAAAACAGTGATGATCCTTGCATAATGGCTTGGGATCATTATAGTCACCAAGGATCCTGGACGCTAGATTGGCAGAATCTCTCGAAAGGAGAAGTGTCGAAGCGCCTCTGGAGCGAGGCACCAGGTCATGGCCATGGGTTACAATTAGGACGGAGCCAAAATAAAAAAGGAGGCTAGCCTCCGAGCCCTAGGAAGCAAGCGTGTGGTCATCCCTTGTCCTCGAAGTCTCGGCCACCCACCGTGTAGGAAGGCAATTAATGAAAATTGAGTAGGTAGCTGAAACCTCAGCTCAAGCCATGAATGTAAGGCATGGAGGTTCTGGCAGACAGTCTGCCCAAGATCGTTCTGTGTGCAGGTTTTCCTAAAGAAGCCATGCTGATCTGATGTCTTTGTCTTACCAGAGGATCCTGTACATTCTAAGTTGGATTTTAATGTCTCAGCTACCCTCCTGCTGCCAAGGTGGAAAATTGCTCTGAGTATATATACTCAGTTTTTCTATTTTTGTATGGATGGATGGTAGAGCAGAACTCTCGATTGTAATGCTTTAATGAAGCACTGGTTTTCCTGGCTATGTATCAGCATATGAAATTTTCTTGTTTAATGTAAGGAAACTCTCTTTTTCATGTGGTTTCGATCTCATACTAAAAGGGTTCATGATTGATTGATTCACATGAATCGTCATGACTGTGTTATGATAAATGATTTATTGTAACGTTGTTATGTTCTTTTAGTGTTTTTGCTTTTGAATATAAGAGGTTCTTGTGTTCAAGTTTTCTTCTACAGGCTGTTATAAGCTCGATGCCTACAGTAGGCCTTCGCATTTCCTCACATAAGTCTTCCTCCTATTCACCCTTATTATAACTTACTGCCTGAAGTTAAACCAAGACCTCATCTGCTTGTGCATGCCTGGCCTAGTTTCTGAGTTAGAACGATATTGTTCTGAGTTTTCTTCCATTCATCACCCTTTATCAACAAATAGTGACATAAACTTATGGGCCTTAGGATTACTCCTGCTACAATCTAGGAGTGACTTCTGACGCCAACATAATCAACAAGGAGGTATATAGTATGTTGAATCTTTTTTATTCATACTTTTGAACTCTAATATATTTTATATATTGCAATGGTTTGAATTATGAATATGTATAACTTTGGGATTTAATAAATTTTTAATGAGTTTGGTTAATGACTTGAGTAAAAATGAAATTTATCATTATATAATTAACATGTGTGCCATGATTTCTTTATTTGTTGGATTGCATATTGATAAAAGAAAACCCAACGAAATTTACAATGCCAACCAATTTTCATTATGCCCAATACCCCATTGTATTTATAGTTTGTTGAAATAGGAATTGATAAAATTATTTAAGTTAAAATTTTGGATTTGTGCATGGCTATGGACTCTTGCACACAAACTTTAAAATTTTTATTTGAATATAATTGTCTCTATATTACATTGTTGAATCCTTATACCTATGCGTATGGGCATACATTATATCCTTATACCTATATGTTGTAGGGTAATCAATTACAATTCTTGTTAATAAATTATCTTTGTATGCAAATACATATTGTTCATTTGATGAAATTAAACTTTATAGTATAAAGAGTCTATGGTACATAATAATAGGCAACTTGCTCGATGAAATGATCTTTTAATTAATTCTCTGTAAATTTAAAATTTAAAGATGCTTATGTTTTGAATTGTTGTTCTATGAATTGTCGTCAATGTACAATTTATGATACTTGATTATAACTAACACACATGTTGAGTGTTTGGTTTAATGCAATAGTTTATACGCAGATCATAATTGACTTGGATGGAAGATTCATGTCAAATAGTTGAGTTGAGAATTTATAAATCACTATAGTGAGTGGTGCAAGAGGAGAATCAACTATACCAAACTTTACTTATTCTTTCTCGTCAAAATATCAAAATAAAATAATTGTATTTTAAAAACCAAATCTACATATGATTAATTAAATGTCATCACCATTTGAATATTACATGAGAATTGTTAACCTAAGATGAGGTAGTATATAAAGAAAAAACTTGATGATCAAATAAGAATAATACGAAGTTTTGAATACATATACATATGTTACTAATGCAGAACGAATAGATTGTATTATGTATTGTAAGTAACTATAATTTGGTGGAAGTTTTGATTAAAGATTATATTTGTTTATTCACATGGATTGAATTATACATTTAACAAGTATATGAGTTATTAAGGCTTGCAATGCACCATAATGTGATAATGATGGTACGACAATGAATTTGAATATGTAAATGGATATAATAATTGGGTAGTTGTTCCAATCCTATGAAGATTAGAATCTATAGTTAAATTAATGACGAGAATTAGTATATAAGTATATTGTGGTGTGTGTGTGTTTTATGTAACTTTAACGTAACTTGCACAACCTATACAAATATACTCTTGAAAATTTACATTAATTGCACAACTTTGTGCAATTATGTATCTTAAGAGGTTAACACCAAGAGGGGTGTTATAACATGCCACCCCCAAGCTGATATATCTAGTTGTGACAATAAAAATATATGAATTTAGCATAATCTCATAACAACAATGCGACAATGTTACAGTGAAGCAAAATTTTGCAAAGCCCTTATAATGTTGCGACAATTATTAGTAATACCATAATACCATACACTAATTTTATTTTGACAATTACAAGCAAATTAAATAACACAAGTCACATAAATAATGATAATTATCATCACCTAATCACCCAACAACCTACACCTGTAGGGTTAGGACCTTCAGGACACATAATCAACACTCTTAGTACAATATTCTTCCAATTGATTTTGACCATTTAAGGTCTTAGAACTGATAGTTTTTCTGAGAACTTAAAAATGTCTACTCAATATATCATTTCCCTTTTAGCTAAAAAAAATTGAATTAATTTAATACACTAGATCACATTATACATAAATAACTCATCAATATTAACCCATTCAAATTATGAAATTATGGTAATATTCCGCTAATCATTGGATACTTATAATTTTCGTCTACTATTAGTATTCTCAAATCAACAATGATATTAACCATTCTTCATTCATGGACACCAATATTCAAATAATAAGGCCAAACTTTCATTTAATAAATTAAGGATATTAACACTTCAATAACTATAATTCTAAACCAAAATCATATTCATTTTAACTCTAAATTACAATGTATTACAAGACTAAGATATTATTTGATGACCAACACCATAATAACCCAAATCCAATCGTAATATCTTGGGTGTTAAAATGGTTAGGATCCAAGAGACGATGAAATACTAATTATTGTCTAAGAAGTTAATTAACGCAAGGTTATGCGAGTGGCGCAAAGATTTCATTAGCTTGCGCAATTGCCGCTAGATTGCACAAATCATCAATAATTTCATTTCCTTAATTTTCTATTAACATTATAATCTTAATAATTTCGCTTCTACAATAAGTGTGAATAATTTATGAGTAACGCATTCTGCATGTAACTTCAAGGTTCTTGAGCATAGATAAATGACATTCATTAATACCCTTGAAATATAAGCATTAATATTGCATCTAGTACTAAGTTATAATAGGTTTATAACTATGCACTAGTTGGTTATTACTAAATTATTTCCTTATAAATTTAAACTGAAATACTTATAGTTTACGACTTTAATCTATACTCATCAGTGATATTAATTTCCCAATAACTATAAACATTCTCTTTACTTAGGTTAAAGGATATCCACATTATGCTTACAATTTTCTATCACTAATGTACTCATTTCACGAAAGGGATAATACGCAAGAGGTAACTTTGCCCTTGTTATCATTAGTGTAATGAAATGTATTGGGTAGTCTAAATATTTAATATATTTTTGGAGACATTTGTTTGAAATTGGGAGAGAAATTGTTAGATTCACAGATTTAAGTGATTATTTTGTAATCCGAGTATTTTAAAGGTTTTTCATTATGATGAATCCATTTATACATTTAGAAATAGATTTTAAACAACAAAAATAATGATTTGTACACATTTATGTTGCAGGATTCTTAAAAAAAAACCATTTCTTAAAACAATTAAATATAAAATTGTAAAAATTAAAAAATTAATTTAATTAAAATGTCTAAGATAAAATTATTTGACATAAATAAATCTATATTCCACATATCTCGATTGCTATGACTCTAATGCTCTAGTTTAATTAAAAATAAGTTATAAGGAAAAATTTTAAGTTTCGATTCACACAAATGGATAATATACATCTGGAATGTTAAGATTAATTTACCAATTTTAGTATAATACTCCACTTTACCATTTCAACCGTAAGGTTTCACCGGATAACATATAGCTCCACCCTAATTAATTAATTAATTAATATATATATATATATATATATATATATATAATTGAATAGATGGACAATCCTGTAACTGAATACAACACAATTCCAGCAGCCATTACGTTGCGAGCGATGCAACCACGCCCTTCCCAAAATCTTATTCCATCGTAGCTTATAGTAAATAAAGGAAATCTCACGGTTGGATGTGGTTATTTAGATTTAATAAATGGCAGTCAGAAGAAATCGTGGAAATTAAAATTCCCCAGATCCAAAGATTCTCTTTTAAGAAATTTTATATGATTTAACTGTCTTTAAACTGTAAACTCTCAGACGCAGAAGGTGGAGACACGACTGACAGATAGTTGATAAGTACAATCAATAATTGATTTGCCACAATGGTGAGTTGATCATCTGAAGAATAAACTTATGTTGACAAGATCTAAAAGAATAGTTATTTTGAGGCGACAGACAGGAGGGTCTCAGATCTTACTTCCAGCTCACTTATTAACCCATACCACTCGTCTAAATTTGCTATTAACTTAAGCATACTGCAAGCACTCTCCACCAATGTTTTTACCTTGAAGCATACTGCAAGCACTCTCCACTAATGTTTTGTTCCTTCTTTCAGCGACACCATTTTGTTGAGGTGTATGAGGTGCTATAAATTGTTGTTGGATCCTATTAAATTTACAATAACTTTTAAATGCTCCTGATGTATATTCACCACCCTGATCAGATCTGAGAATTTTAATACATTTTCTTGTCTATTTTTCAGCCATTGTTCCGAATTCTTTAAAATACTCAAATACATCACTTTTTCTTCTTATGAAATAGACCCAAGTATACCTAGATCTATCATCAACAAAAATAAGAAAGTACAAAGCACCACCAAGTGACCTAGTTTGCATAGGTCCGCATACATTAGTATGAATTAATTCAAGTATATCAGTTTGTCTTTTATCTGTATGTATGGGAAACTCATCTCTATGTTGCTTACCAAGTGCACATGCTTCACATTGAAAATGATCATTCTTCATAATAGGAAGACCTTCTACCATTGTTTTTCTTTGAAATAACATCAAATCATTGTAATTGAGGTGCCCGTACCTGTGGTGCCATAACTCTTCTGTTGACATGGTCGTGGATGCTAATGCAACACGACAATTCATTGTCACATCCAACTTATACAATCCACCAACTTTGGTACCTGTAGAAACAATCCTGTAGTATTCCTGGACATCTTTTACAACACACCTTAACTTACCAAATTCCACTTTTAAATAATTATCAGTGATAGTTGAAAAATATATTAAATTCTTTTTAATACTGGGAACATACATCACATCGTGAATCTGTCTCAATTGTCCATTAGGTAAGTTCACACTTATTACTCCATAATCCTAAACTTTATGTGATCTGTTATCTCCTAAATAAATGTGTTTGCCATCAATGTTCTCATAATATTCATCATACCATTCTTTATGATAGGACATATGGGTTGATGCACCAGAATCTATGAACCATGCATCCTTATCATCAGTTTCAGCAAACAATGAAGCTTTAAAAATAAACAACTTAAGATTTTTAAATCCATCATTGACGGAAGTGTCCTTATGCACAAAATTTTCATTATTCCTTTTATATCTTTGATTGGACTCTTCTATAACAATCTTTAGCAAGACGTTTGGGTTTGCCACAATATTCACATTCAATATTTCTCTTAACATAAGAATCAGGATGTGCCATACCTTTCTTCTTTGCTTGAAACTTTCCTTTGTTCTTGTCCCACGATTTACCTCTGTATGATCGTTTACCTCTTGAAATCAATGCAAAATCTGAGCCACTTGAGTCCAGATCATAATTCTTCCTTCTCTCTTCCTCTTGAAGAATAATTCCAGCCAATTCATCAAAAGTAGGGGGTGTTGGTCTAGCAGAGAGTGCTGAAATAAAGACTTTATAATCTTTCACTAAATCTTTCAAAGTGACAGTTACTAAATCACAACTGGAAACCTTTTCACCAATATCACCCAACTTATCGCTTAAATATTTAATTCGGGATACAAAATCACTTATGTTTTCATTGGCTTCCATTTTGATAGATAAAAGCTTAGTTTTTATAAATAAGATCTGTTTTGCATTAGAGGTTTCATACAAACCTTTGAGAATGTCCCATGTTTCTTTGGAAGTCTTACTGTATCTTATATGAAGAATGATGTTGTCCTTTGCAGACATTCGCAACAACAATTTCGCCTTCATTTCCCATTTTTCCCAGTCTGGAATTGAGGCAACAGTTATGGGCTTGGGCTCATCTCTTTTCACAATCGTCCACAGATTATATGCCTTAAGCACCGTTATCAACTTAAATTTACAGTTAACATAATTTTCACCATCAAGTTTGGTGGATTCATTTTGATAAGAATTAGCGAGAGGATTCAACATACTTCAGAATTAAGAAATTCTGGAAACAGAGTTAATACCTCGAATATTAATGTCATCTTAAGAAAATCACTTGTAGGTTGGAATTTGCCATCAATTTTAGGGCACAACTCCTCACAGATCTTCAAACAAGAAGCTAATTCTATTTAGCTTCCTAAGATAAGGCAACTCTCTTCCTGACAGCTGCAAACAAACCTACACAGGGTCTCTTGCAATTAAAATAGCTCCACTTGACAGAGAAACAAATTGTCCTCCTTTAAGAAACAAATCAAATTCGTTCCACTTTGACAGATACTCTTGGACTGAAACTAGAAGAAGACCCTGTAATTGGAGCACAATGGATGATTAAAGAGTCAAGGCAGCAATGCAAACTAAAGCAAATCAATATCGAGGGACAGTCATGAGCAACAGACATAGGATCTTCAACATACATCAGTGGATCTACTAGTCAAAGAAGTTGTTTTTTTTTAATCCCACTCGTTGGAACTATGGGATCACGCTCAAGTATAGCTTCAACCTCGAAAACAACAATTACCCCACAACTTGCATAAACTGTCTTGTGGGTGGGAAATCCCCCTACGGACTAGCATTAAGGGTTCTGTAATGCATGCAAAAATGACCTAAAGTCTCCTTCTTACCATCATCCTAAGGAAATCCCCCTATGGACTAGAATTAAGGGTTTTGTAATGCATGCAGAAATGACCTAAGGTCTCCTACTTCGTACCATCATCCCAATCATAAACCCCATTCTTCATATGTAAATACAAGGATAAAAGGATCAAGTTACTATACCTTGACTTCCATATTTGATGTAGATCCTTTCACATTCGGTTGCTCCTTGATTGCAAGTTTCCTCCCAAAGCTGACCTACGCTCACAAATAGACAAATAAAGAACTAAAAACATGCATTTGATCTATGAACTAATGGGTTAGAGATTCTATCAAAATATAATCAATATTAAACATTAAAAACCTCATATGGTGGGACGGTAAAAGTACTTCTTTTATTAATCTCACAAGAATGCCTTACAATAGTGAGATCGACCACTGCTCCTCGAATCTGGTCCTGGGCTCCTCTTCAACTATGCTCCAACTGCTTTCATATATGCTTCTCTTCGCACAATAGTTGCAAAAGGTTCGGGCAAGGGGAATGCAAAATTGGGTAGAGTTTATTTACTATTCTTTTTTCTCTTCTCAAATGGGACTCCTACCCCTTCTTTTATAGGCTAGAAAGGGATAGGTATTTGTTATAACCCTAAATTGCACCACACATGCTTACCTGGCATCAGGCCAACTCATATCCCTTCCTTGCCAAAACCATGCTAAACAACTCTTCTAAAAACTCCATTTTTAAAAAGTAAACGCTAGCAGGCCCACTACAGCCCGCGTTTACGTAACAAAACACAAAAACAGGAAAGTTGCCGACGGGACAAAAAACTATGGGTCAGTTAACTGAAACTCCCGACCATGCATGGCCGAGAGTTCGTCCAAAACCCTAGCTCCTTCTAGCCTATAAAAGAAGGGGTAGGGGTACCATTTGGAGGAGGAAAATTATAGCGAAGAAAATATGCCCAATTGCCGAATCCATTTGTCCCAACCCCTTAGCCTTTCCTCAAGCTTAAGGAGAATTAAAGAAAAGCAGTTGGAGGACAAAGAAGAGGAGGAGCCCAGGATCAGGATCAAGGAGTGGTGGGCGGTCTCTATCATTATTGTAAGTCGATTCATCTTGAGATTAATAAAGAATACTTTTTCCGTCCCAATGCATGAGTTATATATGTTTTATTCGATTTATGCTTAATCTCTAACCCTCAGGTAGAAAAATAGCATGCATGCATAGTGTTTTGTCTTGATTGCAGGATTGTCTTTGGAAGGAGCAGCGCAAGCAAGCGGACAAAGCGCAATGGAGGATCTACACCAAACATCAGTAAAAAGGTTAGTAGGTCTTTTCCATGCTTGTATGTGAAAAAAGGGGTTTGAGTTTTGGGGTGATAGGTTAAAAGTGATTTCTTTAAGGTCATAATCTGCATGCAAGTCTAGCCCTAGCTTGTTAGTCCGTAGGGTATTATTTCCCAACAACATAATTGGCGACTCCAATGGGGAAGATACTCTTAGGGTTTCCAGATTTAGCTGAGGTTTTTTGGGTAGTTTAAAAGAATAGATTTTTTGTTTCTTTGTTTGTTTGTTTTCTGTTAGGTCAGAGCTAGCAGGGAACCTGGTTCTTAATACTAGTTTTTCCTTGACTGTTGCTTGACATTTATTATCGGGACACACAGAGGTACACGTGGCCTGCAGAAGGCTTGCACGCGTGTAACCCGCACCCTAACCTTCTACAACCCGCGTTTGAATGCTTGCTGTAGAGGTTTCAGTAGCGTGTAGGACTCAGAGAGCTTAAGAGGCAGTCTCCTCTTCCCTGTCAGAATTTTACATTCTCAGGGGGCTTTCTGGATCCTGTCTGGGTCTTGGTGGTTCACAGTCTTGTCTCAGTCCGCTTTATAGCACTTGTTATTTTTTGCAATTATTTTTCTTTTATGTTAAAACAGAAGCATCCAAGCCTTCAAGAGACCCTGGTTGTCAATACCAGAGGCGTCTTCCAGGTCTGGGATGCCTGTGTCTGGTTTTATATTAGATTTTGTACATACCCGCGACTTGTACAAGTTCAGCCCGCGGGTACCCGCGCCCTGTTATAGCTCAGCACGCATTTGCCCACGTGTTGTTTCAGTGACAGGAGCGTGCTTGGTAGGCTACTTTTCAATCAAAGTGGGGCAGTCATCCCCTCTTTTGGTGAGAAGTAGTGCTCTCAAGTGTGTGAGTTTAGGGTAGCACAGTCAGTAGGTTAGGGCCTCTTACCCTTAGCCTATGTTTTCTTAGTTGATAGAAAAGACAAAAAAGAAAGATTTTGTTTTATGGTTTTTAGACTAGCGTAGGAGTCCGTGCTTTCTTGATTTCCATTGTGCGTCTTTGCTTTGGTTTTTTGCGATCTACACTTTAAGCCAAAATTTTATTTTGTTTTCTTGGTTTTGTGCTTGTCGGCATTTTCCCTTTGTTGCTTCATTTAAGCACTTAAATAAATAAAAAATCTCTTTTTTCATTTGCTTCTTTGTTTGAAGATTGTGTTGCTGCATCAATAGCTAGGAAGAAGTCTTCTTTCATAATTTTTTGCAGTGCATTTAGAGTATAAGTAGCTCGTAGATTTAACGAAATTCCTTTATGTTTGCTGCATGAAATCTTAGAAAAGTTGAAAAGAAAAAGAAGTATTTCTTTATGAAAAGTTGTTGATTTTTGCATTGAAGTAAAAGTTTTTGTTTCCAGCATTTTTCATTTTTTTTTTCTTTGAGTCTGTACACATCATCAGTTTCACCTTCATACCTTGTGACGTAAAAAATCCCATTAAAAGCAACGCTAATTAAAAATTATTAGACTTTTCATTTGTAGGGTTCACAAACTAGCTCAGGACTAGGGCCTTGGAATAGGTTGGAGAGTAAACTCTCCAAGGCCACTCAAAACCCAACATTGGAGTCTGT
>SNQJ01S0229252.1:578-14369 GCA_010110895.2 Picea sitchensis
ATATATAAAATGTGGTAGGCCCAGAGGCCGCCACGTGGCCTCAAGTTTGAAAAAAAATCGGAGTGAAAAATTATTTTGGAGTTGGCAGGATTCGACCGCGGGTCGATGGGAGGGCAGCCCCGAGACCTAACCGCCCGGGCTAGTGGTGGTTCTTACCTTTGATACGACAAATTTTATTTAAAAATTTGAAACAAGTTTGGAATGGCGGTAAAAAAGGGGACCAGCCCCTAAGGACCAGCCCCCTATACACGGGACCATGAGCCCAGAACCATGGCCCATAGTCCTCTGATGGTTTCGGGAAGGCGGTTAGTGGAAGAACACATGTCCCGACGGTTAGTGGATGCCACGGTTTTGGCTGACCCTTGGCTCAAACAGTTCGTATGGCCATGGTTTAGTTGGTCTATGTGACCACTACCACTAACAATAAACTTCAATGCTAATAGTCCGATGAATTTTGGGCGGAGTCCGCCTTTTTTGGCACCCATTTTCCATTTTTAGAAGTGCTAACTCCTGCTACTCCAGATTTGGTGGAGTTTTTTTGGGAAAAGGGGACAGAACTTGTTTTTGGCCTAACTTCTTCTACAGGAAACCATTGGGGACGAAATTTTGGTCGATTTTGGGTATTCTCAGCATTCTAGAGCGACTGGAACAGGTTACAGAGACAATAGAGGTGTCGTTCAGCCATTTTTATGTCAGAGTAGCTTGAGGAGCCATCAGGGCCTTGAGGGAAAAGGAGTTGCATTGGATCAACCTTCACTGTTTTAGGTGAAAACAAAGTCATTTTAAGCTTCTTTCTGTATTCTGAATTCGTTTTCACAGCTGGTTTGGCCTGTTTTAGGCCTTTTTCTCATTGTAATACCATTTTGAGCATGAATAGATCAAGGACATGCCCATTGGGAGCCTTGGACTCGGCAGATGTAGCCCAGGAGGGGTGAACTACCTCATCATGTGCTGTGTGTTTATGGTGAAATTATTTTTCTGTGTTAGACAGATTTAAGATTGTTAAACAGTAAACTAAAACAAGACTCCCTCACACAAAAAGTTTATAAACAGTGATTAAAAACACTTTGCACATTTATTTTCAATGGAAATGAATACTTTGAACAACAATACAAATACTTTCATTTTCAGATCATGATATGATTTTGTAAGTTGTTTAGTTGTAGAAGACTCAAGTAGCTATATCTCGAAGGTTATATCACAGGTTGAGGAGCCTAGTGTGATCTAGTCTGCCTCATAGAGGTTGTGGAACATGTCTCGTGATTGTATGATCGGAATTGTAGTGTGTGTAACACCATATATTGCAGAAATATAAATAAAAGAGCCTAAGAAGCCAGATATTTGTGGATGTAGCCCAGGAGGGGGTGAACCACGGTAAAACTTGTGCTATGTGTGTTGTCTATTTCACATTTACCTTCTGTCAGCAGTTAGATTATGAATGGATAAATGAATAATTCAGTTAGAACCATTAGAATGCATGGATAGACTTAATAGATGACTGGATATTGAGAATAATAGAGAGAATAATCAGATCAAAGCCTGAAGAAGATCAATTATAATCTTGGATCCCCACTCATTCCTAGACTACAAGCACATGAGCATTGCAGTCACCCATAGAACTATCTCGGGTGAGACTATGCAGTACATTCTGTGTGTTGTGTTGCCTTCTGGTTTACCAGGAGGGCCGACAGTTTTAGAGGGTTTTGTTGGAAACCTGTTCAGATCTGAACCTGGGTCAACCCAAGAAGTAGATAGAAAGAGTAATAACCAAAATATAGGATGAAAGGTGAATCTATAAAAACATCCAAGCCCAAAGATAAATCCCATTACATGCCCTCTCAAATAGAAATAACATTATCCAAAATAAATCGGCCTTGAATGAAGCCAGATTAATCATGACACACAACTTTAGGTAGGGATATACTTGATACAAAGAGCTAGGGCCTTCACCAAAATATTATAGGAGGAATTCAATAAGGAAATTTGAGTTTGATTTGTAATGATATTGATAACTCATAGCTTTGGAATGGACCTAAAAATGCCTTGATTGATTCCAATATCCAAGGACTAATTCTTCGTGGCTTCCTTATATACCTCTAAGACATATAACTTAACAAAGTCTTGTGTTACTTTTTAGAAATTATGTGAGGCCCTATCTGATTTGGGATATTTATCATCCACCTTTTCTCAAATTGTCACTGTCAACCCATCAATACATAACAATTGATCACAATCTCCCTTATGTTCTTCTAATAAGCCACTTGGGACTATGTCCAAGCATCTCTACATGGCCATCTTACATTCTTATATCCACTCTTGGGACTGCGAACCCATCTTGTAATGATAGAAAAACTCATTTTCATTCTCTTCTTAGCTAATTACCTATACCTAATTTTGAGTGCAACAATTATTTCCCTAACCTTCTTAGAGTCCAAATCTTTAAATAAATATTTGGTTGGCCCATCACTAATCTTAGGCTAGTGTAGTGTTGTAACTCAAAATGTCCTTCTAACATTTTTCTTGATATTTCACAAATTTTGCAGATTTGACTCTCATTTTGCTTGCCCTAAACAATCCTCAGTCCAAATAATCCTTCGCTATTATTTGTCAATATCGTCAATCCATCAGTGTAGTTTACCTTTGTTCATAATCATGACACCAAATCGACTTTTAGCCATGCATTTTATCCAAGTCTAAAACATAGTTTTACTAAGGTTCTAGATTTAAACTATGGTCACTATAAAAAATGAGTATTCCACAAAGTCTAAGGGTCATTATTCATTAAAGTCATTTAGGAGGTTAAGCATGTGCATGTTATTGGTACTAAAGGAAAAAGGTTATGACAAGTGGTATTTTGATTTGTAAATATTTGTGGAAGAAATGTGACAAGAATTAAAGATGTTAACTCTTGGAAAAGTAACATATATGGCAGAATATAGTTCCAACGAAAGATAAGTATGAGGGATGGTTTATTTAATTATTATATTAATTTACTAAATCAATTTACCAAGGGAATTAAGATGTCAAGCCACTTCAAGTTGCTCAACCACCCCACCTTTTTACTATTTGGGGAATATAGTAACACAAATGAAGGTTGAGAATTAGCATACAAGTGAAGATAAAAGGCAACAATCAATAAGCATAAGGGGTTGGAGTTTTTTTTAAGAAAAGAGTCAAAAGTGCTCAGAGCCCACAGGGCCGTTATTATTTTTGCAATAGATCGAGGAACCAACCAAAGGATTCACTACCTTCTTGCAGATTTTGTGTTTATCTAAATGAATGTATTTTTCTTTTAGTTAATAAAAAAACTCTTCTCTCAGTTATTGTGATCTTTCTATGATTTTGATTCAGAGATAATAATTTATATTGTTGACTTGTTCTCGATATTTTTTTCACAAATTTCTTTGAATATTATGTTAAGTATAAGCAATGAAATACATGGTATTCTCTATTTCTGGTATTGATTGATTTTCAAGGTTCTTAGTGAGATGTTTTTTTAAAAGATTTACAATGTGTTTAACATACATGGCTACTAGTAATAAAAAATATCTCTAATCAAAAATAAAGATTGTGCAAGGGTTTATGGTTACTGCTGAAATGTTGGATTCATTTGAAAATTATCAATATACTTTCTTGCATGCTATTGACTTCATTTGAAAATTTCTACACTTTTTATTTCTTATCATAAATATTAAAGACTGCCATCCTCATTAATATTTCTGATATTTTGACATTTCTTGGTGCCAAGGAGTTCCATGCCATTCCACTAGCATTTTAGACTTTTCTTCTGCATCTTCCATTTAATATTTTTATGTATCTGCAATGTTGGATAAATGTGCCCATTGGCCCTAATCTGATGATTTATTTGGAGTTGATTGTTATCTTTGACTTTATTTAATCCTCCAACATTTATTTATTTATCAATCATTTAAAAATGGCATAAGTATTTGTATGAAAATGATTGTTTTGAGGAAACTCTGAACATCAAATCTTTGTGACAGTTTGAGGGTTACCCCTTTTGGTCCAAGAGCCAACTTGAGGCCTAAAGAGGAGAGTATTTTTTCAACCTTCCATAGGGTGCCTTGGCATTGTTCCCTTCCCAAGGAAAACCTGAGGAACAACATGTAGGGAATCTCTAAGTCAAGCTCCTCTAGCTTGAATAAATTTATCCTCTCTAAGGAAGTATCACGGTTTGGCCACCTAAACTTATTTTTCAACATCATAAAGGTTGTTTTGTATAATTTGGGATACATCTCCAACTCTTCCTTGACAACTATATTGTTTTGTTTATGAACATCAACAATCTGACATATATAACCTTTAAGAAAATCCACGGTTTGGGAAATGGTACCCTCCCACTAAAATATACAACCTTCATTACACCTTAGCATAGGAAACATGTTCCTTTTTTCAATACAATTTGTACAACTAGAATTATTGATAAGTGAAAAGCTTAAGATAAATTGTTTTTTTTTTAATTTGAAATGATATAGGAAATGTTGGGAATTGCACCCATGATATTATGAAGATAATTCTTGCATAAGTGGTCGTGATTGGGGGGAATCTATTCTGCCAAAGTTGCTCAAGAATCATATTTGGCCCCATCCACATGAAATATCTCCTTAAAAAGAAAAATCGACCCACAAGGGGAAAGAATATCACAAGTGGGAATCGAACCTAGGTAGGGATGGTAACAACACCATACATTAACCACCTAAGCTAGACCCAATTGAGGATAAATTGATTTGTATGTCTTCTCATCATTTTAAAACTCCTAAGAATTAGAGAACCAAAAGGGTTGGTGATCCAAGATGGTGGACTCTCCCAAGCCATGGAAGGGCCTCTTTATATCACAATTGAAAAAATATATTTTTTCTTAGAGAACATGGCTCAATCTATCATTTTCATATTCTGCTCAAAATCTTTGCAAATATTAAGTAAACCCTACCCCCATAAAGTGACGGTGTAAAAGATTGTTAGTTTAGTACAAACCCAATCTGCATTACATGACATGCCATTAATTTTTATGGGGATATAATTGTTATTGGGGACATTCCTTCCTTGTCTTTCAAGATCTCCACCATATTGAATTCACCACAAACAAGCCTAGGAGCCTCTTGTATCTCATTAAATATCCACTTGCAAAAGGATGTCCTTTCCTTTATATCTTAGATGCATAAATGTTATCTACCCCAACAAGACAACCGTCCAAGTTATAAATTAAGATCTAAAGTTCCTATGTATGGGATATCCCCACCTTATAACCACATAAGCTAGTTGAAGAGAGATCAAAGTTACAACACCTCCCTTGCTTTCATCATGACTAAAATAATAGAAAATATCATTTAGTTAATTTTCCAAGGTCGTTCTTAATACGAATCCTATAACTATAACTTCTTATAGATACAAAATATTGAATGCATTATGCAAGGTCCAAATATGCTTTGAATTTTATACTAGGGTTAGATAGTCCCCAAACATTACATGAGGAAACTTTCATTGAGAAATAGTTGGGTTTTGTATCATCTACTCCTTATTATCTCCAAACCCATAAAAACCTATATAGTGATTTTAATTTTCAATATGTTTCATGATCACATATTAGTGGTCTAGGGTGACAGCTTCAAGCATCTTTAAAAGACCATCATCTGACTTTTTAACCAAGCAGGTTGAGAAAGGAGGCGAAGATTAAGACTTGTATCCATTACTTTACACACAAAAAACATTAGGGTAGGAAGAGTCGATATTTTTTTGAAACATGTGCAAGAGGTTTAATGCAACATCTTGTTGTAGGGGCTTTGTTAATATGAGCCTTTGCCATTTTTCTTGTTATTCTAATTATACTTGCGAGATACTTTCACCCATCCATTGTCATCTCAATTATTTTCCTAAGAATAAATTTGATCTCAATTAACCTAAGCAATAGGGCCTATCTAGAATTTGGGTTAAGCCATTAGTAAGTGGCCATATATTTTTAGATCTAGACTATGGTAGTAGTGGAAACGTGTATTTGGAAGGTTAATGTACCTGAAGTGTTGTGTCAACATCTTATCTCCAACTCAAATGAAGATAAATTCCTTGAATTCTTTATGTAAGTTGGCTTAAAGGAAAATCCTCTTCTAGGGCATAGGATTGAAAAAGTGTGCAAGCTCATGGCACATAAAATTGTCCACCAATTTATAAATGTCCTAAAGAAAAAAGATAAAATTCCATGGGAAGGACTAGAAACTCTACCCACAATAGATAGGAAAGTTGAACCATTTTGTCGGCCAAGAAAACACTACCAGGTATTATTTTGTACCAGGGACCATGGATATCGATTTTATGGATATGCGCCATTTTGAAAGATTAAAACTAGAGGAAACCTTGGGTCAATCCTTTGGTGTGGAGACATCTCCACCATGAGGTTATAAAACCTCCTTAACCCAATTCACAATGACATACTCAAGCGAGACTCAACCCATAAGATATGATATCCAAGTAGGGTTTGTTCCTTAAATTCCACACACATAATATCATATTCAAATATGGAGATATCTATAGGAATTTCCTTTGTATTGGAGTTTCCTTGTGGTATGATTTGGGAAAAAAATTCTTTCGCACTTTGGGTGATATTGTTGTTATTGCTTGAACTAAGGTTTGTGTTGCCCGTTCTTACAATAATCGTATGAACATATTTGTTATCGAGTAGGGGTGAAATTTTAAAGCTCATTAAGGAAATTCTACCAAATTTGGTGCCTCACCAAGGCTAACTCATGCTCACTCTATGGACAATATTGGAAGTAGATACACAACTAAAATGCACACACAACAAATTCGAACCCTAGTAACGCTGCATCAACCCACATGGAAAGAAGTTTTTTGAATCATAGTTTTATTTTGTTCAAAATAAGTTTTTTAATCATAGTTTTATTTTGTCCGCAAGAAGTTTTTCTGTTGTTAATGACCTTTCTTGAATGAAATAACAAGGATATTGTGGCATAGATCATTTATGCCACTCTTGCTAGAAATGTTGTAATAGATCATTTATGCAACTCTTGCTAGAAATGTTGTAATGTTAGTTATGTCGAAGGTCTTCTTTTAAGGGAGAGGTTCTCTGCCAATTTTGTCATTTGTCCAAGACCTATTGCAGTTCGTTGGGAGACCTATCTCAAATAGCCACATGTCACATGTCAGATCTCACACACTTCCAACCAGTTGCGACACCAAACATGTCTGTGATTTCACTTTTGCATACACTAACGACATGGATGGAGGGAAACCTTGCCAATGAAGAAGAAGAATAAATTATTTTAACGTTCATGAGACTAACAATAGCCTATGGGACAGACCGCCTCACACACTGATTTCTGCATTTCAGCCTTTTTCATGTTCAACTTGATGATGAACTCCCCCAATTTCTCCACTGTCCCCTCGTTGCTGAATACATTATTCCAAGAGCTCTCTGTCAAAATACTTACATAGTTGTCCCTAGTGTCTTTGAAAGCTTCACACTCTAAAATGAAATGGAGGTGCAAAACATACACACCATTTCTTCCCAAGCTTCATTTGGTCTTTTCCAACCCCCAGTTTCACAACAGAGTTGATGGGAATTGGTTTTTAGTTGGACAATAAATATTTTGGCTCTCTAAGACATATTAACCCCTATATATACTTTTTGATAATAATTATACTCTTCAACCTTTGAACATAAGAGACACAGCTCTCTGAATTCCGGGTGTGGTGCTAGATTGCTCATTATTAGCGCTAACTGGCACGTCAGGTCTGAACGACCGTGGGGCTTTATCCTTCCTTTCTCAACTGTAAACTCTCAATATTTCACCCAAATTCTCATACTGTATCGTTATCACTACACGTAGTTGTTTACAATAGCACTTCCGTTACTCTATTTCAATAGAGCGGGCTACAAAGTGAGATTAGAGAACATCAAGGTTGGAAACAAGCTTCTCCCCATCCCCATGTTTGTGTTCCTTCCAGACCACACGGGCGTCGGGCAAACCATGATCGACTCAAGAACTCAGTGCACATTCCTGGTGGGGKAGGCGTATAGTGAGCTCACGCAGGAGTTTGGTCGGTAGAACCGTGGGCTCCTAATGAACCCCATGGGATGGAATTTTGTGTACCAAGGAGCTATGGATCTCTGCTACCAGCACACAAGTATTGAGCCTATGACGCTGATGTTTGGCTACCAGCAATATGCGCCATTTTCACAAATATTGAGTCCATGACGCTGATGTTTGGCAATTTACTGCTTCACATTTGGGATTTCAGATTTGGATAGAATATGGGCAATCACTACTAGCATAATCTGTGGATAGAATATGATCTCCAGAACTCTCACATTGGCGTTGCCCATAAAAAAATTAATACCTTTTTATTTTACATCTTTGTTTTCATATGCTTATTCTTATGTAAAATATATTAAATAAGAGTCTATCTTATTAAGGGAAAGCCATAAAACGAGAAAAAAACATTAAAAATAACCTGTCCCTTATGTAACCACCATCTGCCAAACCACTGGCTATCATTTGTCACTTCTTTGCAAGGTCTTGCAGACCACTATTTCCCTCATCCACCTCTCCTCTTACCATTTGCGGGCTAAACAGACTCAAGCCTTGGTTTGCAACAACTTGTTTGCATAACCATGGTTGAGCCCGCATTCCTACCTTATACGTGCAACGGCTACTATTTCACTTGTCCGCTCTTTTTTTTCATTTAGAAGCCTTCAATCTTAAAATTTATGTACTAAGGTTTTAAGTTTCAAGAGGGTTTAAAAATGAAGAAATTCAACTCTTTCAGAGAGTGCATCATGGTTGGAGGGGTCGAGGTGGGTCCAAAGATGAGCACTAGAATGAGCATCATGAATGGAAAAATGAAGGGGCTTTTACAAGTACATACACAGGCTGGAAATATCGTGGAGGAAGCTACTTCTCATAACTTCCAAGAGCCCAAATGAGCTACCAATCTGATGATATTTGGTATGCTCAACAACGAGAATCTCAATGACTAGGACATCATTAGGGGAATTAAGAAGAGGATCACAGTGAAACAACCCATGGTTCAATACTTGGTCTCATTCTCCTCAAGAATTATGCCATGAAATACGATAAGGTGTTCTATGAGGTGGCTTCTAAAAGAGTTTTGGGAAAGAAGGAAAAAATTATTGACAATCCTCACACTATTACCAGTAATTGAAACAAGATTTTGTAATTGATTCAGGCATGGGGAGAGTCTAGTGAAGATACTTGACTGTGGAATAAATGGTTTGTTGAAATATCAAAAGTATGTGTGTATGTAATACCATTAGAACCTGTAACACACCCACGATGGGCAAAGGAAAGTAATAGGTAGAAAAAATTATGTCCTCCTTATAGGAACAAATCATCTTTCTCTCTACGTGTTATTGGATAAATCGGTGAATGCAGACATAAACTGATCTCCCTAGATCCACCTGGATCTAGAACAAAACAAGACATGACATGATGCTTTCCCTAGGTTGCTATCATTGAATTTACCATCAAAGAAGGAATGGATGACATACCTTTAGATATCGCTTCCTTATATCTCTGTTGTCCCTGCTTCGCTCCGGTGCTCTTGTGAGATCAGATCTGCGATGACACAAACCAACCAAAGTGAAAGAAACAATTATAGATTCAATGAAAACCTAAACATGTGATCAAGGAGTCATGTAATAAAATGCTAATGATTTTATGGGAAAKAAACATGTCACTGTATYGTATTAAGTAAAAGTGGAAGATACAACCAAATTGCCTTGATGTCACAAGTTCCCTTTCGGTGGTCTCTTGTTCCAACACACACATACACTTGCTCTGAATTTGCATGAAGATGGTCCACAAATCTTGATGGACAAATGGARGCCTCAAGTATCAATTGTATCAGGATTCTTCACAGAGTCTTCAGCTTATTCTTTCAACAATTCTTTGCTCAATCTTGTTTGACCTTGCTTAACCTTTTCCATGAGAAATCCATTATTATATAGGAGAAGGTGAAGTGGTTACTAGGATGAGGATGATCCCACCAAATCAGAGAAACCAGTAAGATCACAACCATACGAATGCCACCTCACATTCTAGAAGATTCTCCTTCTAGAAACTTCATGAAACTTCTTCCTTTTCTTAGCTTCAAATGTCGCCGCACCTTGCCTATATGGCAGCCTGCATAAACCCCACGAGCCAGGAATAGGGCAGCCTACGGAAATCAAGGATTTCCACACTGTATACCATTGTTAACCTACAACGTCATATTAAAAATATGTCTTGTAGGGGAAGAACCCAGTCACTTTTCTCAGGCAAAGGATCATTTTGAGAGCCTGCTCACATGCTTGTGAAGTCATCATTAGGGTGACCAAAATAATGTGTAACAGAATTCCCCCCAAAGTATGAGGTTGGAACTCGTGACAACCGAAATACTTTGTAAAATGCGTGTGTGTGTCGGGAACAAAGAGCGCACCAATCGGGAACCTACAAACAATCAAGCATCTGCATAAAATTATACCATTTCTGAGGTAGGCATTCCCATGCTCAGACTATAAGTAATGTAAATCATAAATGTAAGTCATGGCCACCAATTATACACTGTGGATCCATGTCACCAAGATTCTACATAGCCACCAAAAATACACTGTGGATCTATGTATCAAAAGTTTAAATTCAGACACAGCCACGAGACATACAAAGTGGATCTGTGTGTCAATACAAATCATAAATACTCCATCGCAACCTGGACCAAAATGATGAGATCCAGGGTCTTCAATCTCGTCGTCCATAAGTACGAATCTAACCATGCGATTACAAGTGCTGAAGTCAAACATGGTAGAAACCACTTGATTACCGGTCATTGATGAAAACTATTAACAAGTGCGAGGGAAATCACCATTGATGTCAATGAATCCCAAGGTACCTTAGTACAATCCAATGAATGTGAATACATGAGCTGAAATCGAACACTCGATGAAATCTCTCGATCAGGGACCAATGATGTGAATCCACTGTCGAAAGCGAAGAAACCTTCCATTGAGGCATGCAGGCTCTAAGGTACTAAATGATTTCTAAGTCTTGTTCCCGGATGATGAGTTGAAGTCAACAGAAAAATAATCATCACAGGAGGGCCTTGATGTATCCCCCATCAGTGACACGAAATAAGTAACAGATTTAGGGTAGATCAATGTATGAAAATGATTTGAAACTGACATAGGGAAGGCCGACATGGTAGGAATTGACAATTGCAGATGGTCGACTCGATAGAGGGCTTGTTTGGACTTCTCTTGAACATATGAATGACACGACAATGGTCTTGGTAGCATTGACTCAAAGACGACCCAAGATATGGACTTGTAGAGGGCCAGACGAGAGACAAATGGATTTTCGAACCCGGATTCAAATGATGAAGGGGGGTGTCATGTTCAAGAGCGAATAGTACTGCCACTAACATAGGTACAAAGACACATTTCTTTCCCAAATTTTCCCCCACCATTTCTGGTGAGTACCTCTTTATTTTTACGCAAGCTTGAGGAGGATAACATATGCTTGTTGATGTAAGCTCATCCTTCGGATGAGTTCCTCAGGGTATGTTTAACGAACCCTAAGAAGGAGTGCTTCGGTCCCATGTGGGTCTTTCGATGTTTATTTAACGAGTCCAAAGATAGAAAACTCGAAGGTTTTTCATGTTTATAGAGTCTGAAAAACACATTAAAGAGAACTCTCTCAGTTCCTTTTTCGTAAAATAATTCGATGAGACTGAAAAAGTGATAAACTATCGCCCATCAAATGTTTTCTTCAAATACTTTTATGAGCGTGAAAAGAACAAGGTCGCTCGACAATCTTTTCATTTTTACGGAATGTGAAAACATCTTAAAGGATACTCCACGGGTTCCACTCTTCGTGTTTCCATGATGAGTACGAAAAGACGACAAAAGTATACTCGGTTACGTTCTCATTGATTTTTGAGCACGAGAACAAACAAAGACTAGGCTCAAGGTTTTTCTGAAAAACCCTAAAAAGGAATATGTAACAAACATAAAAGTGAATAAAAAAAACATCCATACGACATTGTTTAGGACTGTAGTCTTTCCACTTGCGAAAAAATAAAAGACTTATGGGAACATTAGACCTTTAGATTATGATAAAATGCATTAAAATAATATAAAATATTATTTAGAAAAGCAAAAAGTTAAATAAATAATGACAAAACTTCTTATTTCTATTTCATTTGCATTTCATTCCAAACTTGTCTAGAAACCCTATTTTTATCTCATATTTCGGCTTTCGATTGCGAGAAGCACAAGATACCATTCAGCAAACAGTCTTCGCCAACATTGTAAGATCATCATCCTCTTCTTTTTCAATGGATTAAAAATCATTTATTTTGGTTAAATGGTACTTTTTGGATGAGTTTTGGGCCAGTGGGCTCACGTTGGGGCCGCCGCAGGTGACCAGTATCGAGACCTGTGAAAATCAAGGATTTTCGCAGGTGCCCTATGGCTTACCTGTGGAAACCCCACACTGTATGAAAAGTTTGTCTGTGATGGCCGAAAAACCAAAAACTTACCCACGCGTTTGCCCAAAAAAGAATTTCCAATGCAACGTTTGAAGATGCTAATCCCTTTTTCTCATCTCCATGCAGGGTTTTAATTGCCAAAATGTTGGAGTGGAGAGAATGAGAACACGAGGATGATGACTTTGAGGCCTTAAATGATCCAGGGACCGTGAATTCCCTACGACAGTGCAGATTATTAAAAAATTTCAAAATCAATGGCATGAGAGCCCAGCTGAGGTTACTAGAATACTTGGTCCGCATGTGGGATGTAGACCAACAGGTGTTTCATGTGGGTGTCCATGTTCTTTCCTTAGACATCGAAGATATTTACTTTTTGACAGGATTATCCCATTATGGAGCACATGTGACCTTAACAAGAGGTCGAGGTGGTGGTTTGTCGATGAGCGAATACATCTGTCGGTACTGTGAACCTAAGGCTGAAAGACGCAAAGGTAAGGTGGCTATCGGAGGTGTTCAGGATTTGACTCTCCGAACCATTTTGTTTACCATTGCACAGATGGAGGGAAGTGCATCTCCGCACATGGCCCTCTAAATTTATTTCCAGTATGTTGTGGAATGCACAGAACCTCGTGTGTTCAACTGGTGCGATGGTCTTCTTCGTAGTATGAAGACACAGTTAACCAAGAGAAAGGATGGGGACCTGAAGCAATTTGGGTATGGGTCCATTTTGGTATCTTTCTTCCTAGAAAGAGTCCTTCATTTACACCTACAGGTAGAGTGGGGTATACCAGCACCATGAGATTCGAGGATGAAACGATGGTGCAATCTCATGGCTCGGCATGTAGCGGGCCCCATTGTGAAATACAATGATGCATTCTTTGATTGGTTGAGGCCTCAAATATTGATGATAGACGACTATGCCTATGCCGGCTTGGAATTTTGAGGCGACCCCTATTTGGTTTTACCTGAGGGTTTTCAGTGGGGGGACCTAGGTAAGAATTATTTTTTGTTTTTATGATGTTTTTGTGAATTTTTTAGAATATAAGATGTTTTTTATGCTCTCTATCCAATGACTAATAAAAAAATTTGATCATGCAGATGTAGGGCCACACCGGCCTCTGGGATCATCCCCTATTCAGAGGCGAGGGGAATCAACTGTAGTAGCAGGATGGGACACTGACGATTATGTAGCGGTCGAGCAGAATTTGGAAGGTTTGACGACGAACATCCCAGATATCTCGATCAATGAGATTCTAAGGCATTATCAGCGCCACA
>SNQJ01S0229253.1:0-14373 GCA_010110895.2 Picea sitchensis
ATCTAGGGCAATCTAAGACACATCATACTCAATTGGGTTAAATATTGAAATGATTCTCACCATAATACTGACTTGTACCTCATGGAGAAAGTCCCACTTCCTTCCAGAAGCCAACTGATGTGGTGGATGCCATCTATAAATATGTGACCATCTGTGGTGGTGAGAGGGGTTTCCATCTGTGCAAAAGGAGATTGCTGGTCATGTAGTCTCTCGACACTCCATATCTGCAACCTAAGGGCTTCGAAACATAATGATCCAAGATTTTTTCCTCAGGTGACTTATTAAATAATTGTATTAAATGAGCATAAACAAAAGTACACCATAAAGAAGGAAAAGCTCAAAAGGAAAGAGACATAAGCATGCAATATGAACACAGAACTTGATAATGGAGTTCGTCTCTGGTGGAATATGTCTTTGGGTCCTGCTCTCAAATTGGTAGGTATTTTTATTAACTCCACAAAATAATTGGGAAAAATACTTAAGTATACCTCATTCTGCAGTTAAGCTACAGAAGTTTTGCTCAGATCAGAAAACTAACATCACCACTTCGTTCATGGCATTGAATTACCTAAAAGTGATTGTCTCCATGCCTCGATACGATTCTGACACTTTCAGGCCCAAGAGATACCTCTGCCTTGGTTTTCATGCCCTACTTCTGCAATAAATGACTGGCAAATCTCGAACTGTTTTTCCTAGTCCTTACAAAGTCTGTACGGGTGCGCTCGGTTCTCCTCTCTTCTGTCTTGTCCCGAACACTAACCGGAGGCCCCCTTCTTATACAAAACTTGGGTGGTTAAGCAATAAAGAGACAGTTGTAATACTGGCAAGTGGATTCTATATTAATTTTTTTAGTTAGCGGAGGTCCCGGGGTCGAATCCTATGGGCCTCCCCTTTTTTGGAAAACAGTTACAACAAATTTTGGTGGGCTCTGCCAAAATCTGTGGAGATTTTGGCGATGGTTTTAGGCGGTGGCTATATTTGGCGAAAAGTTAGCAGATGGATATATATTATGGTAGTTGGAATAAACCCTGAAATTGGAGTATGTTGTATTCATATGGGCTAACACATAACCAAGGGTTGGGACGAAGGCCTAGCCCTTTTCTCCCCCCATTCAAAACATTAGTCTACTTAAATACAATTTGCATTGTATTATAAACAAGAACTAAAGAGTGTAAGGTTGGTTAGTGTGGAGGTGTGAGTCCTTTGGGCTAGAGGAGGTCAAGGGTTCGAATCATATGGAGTCATATAAATTTTACACACACCAACCACTGAAGGGATGCCACATGGCATCCCATTACTGGGCCATGTGGCACCATATCATTTGCTCAATAAAACTGACACTTGTCATCACTTAATTCGCCCATGTGTCTTCCATCAGACTTGTACAACCTTCACATGTCATCCCATGCAAACTCAACACTGTGACATTTAAGTTGTACCGACATGCCATGTGTCACCTTGCCCTTTTGACATTTTGACCAAGTTTGACATGAACTTTGACCGCTTATAACTTTTGATCCGTAACTCTATTTGACCAGCCATTTGCGCCATTATAAATATTGTGACACGCTCTTTGCGATCATACCCTTTTCATTGAGTTTTGGGAACTTTGATTTTTTTTCCTTTTCTCTGTCTCCTGGAGCCATTATGAGCATCATGAGTTGCCTTTGCACGTTCTGAGTTGTTATTAACCTTCTCTATATCCTTTTTGGATCACGNTCGGGTGACTTATTAAAGAATTGTATTAAATGAACATAAAACAAAGTACACCATAAAGAATGAAAATATCAAAAGTAAAGAGACATAAGCATGTGATATGAACACAAAACTTGATAACGGAGTTCGTCCCTGGTGGACTACGTCTCCAGGTGCTTCTCTCAAATGGGTAGGTCTTTTTATTAACTTCACAAAAGAATGGGGAAAAATGCATAAATATACCACATTCTGGAGTTAAGATACAAACATTTTTCTCAGATCAGAAAACTAACATCACCACTGCATTTGTGGCGTCGAATTACCTAAAAATGACTGTCTCCACGCCTCGATCTGAGTCTGACACTTTTAGGCCCAAGAGACACCTCTTCCTCAGTTTCCATGCCCTGCTTCTGCAATAAATGACTAGAAAATCTTGTACTGCGTGCCCTATTCCGTAAAAATACCATACGGGCACACTCGGTTCTCCTCTCTTTTGTCTTGTCTTGAACACTGACCGGAGGCCCCCTTCTTATACAAAAATTGGGCAGTTAAGAATTAAAGAGACAGTTGGTGTACTAGCAAGAAGATGCTATATCAAGTTGTTTAGTCGGTGGAGGTCCTAGGGTCGAATGCCACAAGCCTCCCCTTTTTTGGAAAATGGTTACAACAAATTTTGGTGGGCCTTGCCAAAATCGGCGGAGATTATGGTGGTGGTTTTAGGTGGTGGTTATATTTCATGGATAGTTAGCGTATGGCTATATATAGTGGCAGTTGGAATAATCCCCTAAATTGGTGGATGTTGTGGCGGTATGGGATAACACATAACCAAGGGTTGGGCCAAAGGCCTATCCCTTTTCTCCCCCCATTCAAAACATTAGTCAAGTTAAATACAATTTGCGTCGTATTATCAACAAGAACTAAAGAGTGGAAGGTTGGTTAGCACAGAGGTGTGAGTCCTTTGGGATAAAGGAGGTCAAGGGTTTGACTCCTATGGATTCATATGAATTTTACACACACCAACCAATGGAGGGGTGCCATATGGAAACCCATGACTGGGCCATGTGGCACCATATCATTTTCTCAATAAAACTGACACTTGTCATCACTTAATTTGCCCATGTGTCTGCCATCAGACTTATACGACCTTTCCACGTCATCCCATGCCAAATCAACACTATGACATGTCAGTTGTACGGGCGTTCCACGTGTCACCTTGACCTTTTGACATTTTGACCAAGTTTGACATGAACTTTGATCGCTTATAACTTTTGATCTGTAACTCTTTTTGATGATCCATTTGCATCATTAGAAATCTTGTGACACGCTCTTCACGATCATGCCCCTTTCACTAAGTTTTGGGAACTTTGATTTTTTTCCCTTTCTCTGTCTGTTGAAGCCATTCTAAGCATCCTGAGTTGCCTCTGCAAGTTCTGAGTTGTTATTAACCTTCTCTGAATCCTTTTTGGATCACATAATTTCCTTGGTTATCCAAAAAATGGGGATAACAGTTACAAATATTTTGTTTAGGTATTGGTCTGGTTCAACAAGTTGTAAGGATAGATTGTGATAGTCAAAGTGCAATCGTCATGGTGAAGAACTTGGCTTATCATTCAAAGACAAAACATATTGATGTTCAATATCACTTTGTGAGAGAAATGGTTGAGGAAAATAAGGTTTTGTTGATGAAATTGGACACTTTGAAGAATGTTGTAGATTAATTAACAAAATCTGTGAGCACTAAGAAGTTCTCTTGGTGTAAAGGATCTGTGGGAATTGTTTCTCTAGATTGTTTATTATGTAACCATGTAACCCCTTGTATGCAAAGAAAACAACATGTGGTATAATGTTGGGTATGTGATATATTATTTGCATGACTAGACTTAGTTTCCATGCGGGGGGGTCGTAGGGGGGTAGAAGTAGCACCCCTAAACTTGTTTTTGGTGTTTTTTGCATCCAGTTTTAGCAGTTTTTCATCACATGGTTTTCGTCGATGGTTTTTCTAATTCCAGTTAAGGAATTAGGGTTCTTGACTAATCCGGGTCACTTCACACAACACCTTTACACTCATTTCTCAACAAATTATCTTTTAACACGATTTAAGCCTTCTAGCATTCTTCCATGGCATGTCTTCTTCCTCCAACAAATTCATAATCTTCTCCCATTCCTTGTCAACAACATCTTCAACAAATTCTTCTTTCTTCAAGAGTATAATTGCATATATATTCAAATTTGTAGCTTCACTCATGCTCCCTCCTAGATCACTCATTTTCATGGCATATTCTTCTACTCATGATTTATCTTTAGAGATCTTCATCCTCTTTGAATTGTAATTATGCAACTTCTATGATTTACAATTTCTATAATCTCTACAAATTCATTCTCTTTCTCATAATATTTATATTGAATCATCTTCGATTAATATTCATATCTTCTTCTCATACAATTACATTCTCTTTCATATACAACTACAAATTTTCTTCTTCATGCAAACAATCAAATAAGATATTAAGTTAAAACACAAAATTCCATCTTCACTTCTTTTTTCTCACTACATCTAGCACGCACCATTTGTGCCTCTATATTCCACTATTGTAAGATTCTACATATTTATTCAATATCATTTCCTATTGGATTCATTTCCACCCTTAATACATCCACCATATAGCAATAATTTACCGCCACCATCAAATTACTACCAGCATGTTCCTTGGAACATATAAGCCCAGTTTCTAATCCATGAAACCTTTTGACTGCATTTTCTCTTCCTTCTTACTTTGTATGGTCAAGGAGCCCAGTCACCGATGACATGGAGTCAAATATTCCTCTCCCATGTCACACTATCAACATGTGTCCCTCATGTATCCTGTCACACCCTCTCACCTAGGGGTAAGTAGAGGATATCATGTCTCATAGAAAGAAATGAATATAGTGATCTTGATGATGATGATGATAAACATTTATCACAAGAAGTAGCCCATCATCCCTTCAGATTCCTCTCTCTTCATCAGCATAGGTCATCACACCTAAACAACATGGTTCATTGGGAGATGGTGGTCTAACACATTTTGAGTTACATTAATTCTTGTTTCATATAAAGTTTCATATATAGTGCATTTGGAATATGAGTAAGGATCATGGGTTGAAGTTGGATAATGAATCATAAGCTTAGAAGTTATTCTTTTTTCCTTGTTTCAACTTGGTGGCCATAATTAGTATCCTAGTCCTGTGTTGTCACTCTTGGAAAATAGGGTTACTACTGGGAGGCTTAGATAAGGGTAACATATCGTTCTCCCCCATTCTTAACACTTTCCATCCTCGGGCCTTCCGAAGTGTAATACAATTTGATATGGCTATAAAATTTACACCAATAAGGCCCATGGTTTATCCTCCTATGAGAAGAAGGGATAAAATGTCATGGTTGATGTAGTTGCTATAAAAAAATAATGTTATAAAAGAAAGAAATAAATGTATGATAATGAATGTCCAACCTTAAAATCCAAAAGATAACTTGATCTCTACCCCCTTGTTATGAGGAAATCGCCCCTAGTCCCAATGCACTAGATGCATATCAAAATGAAGGACTTAATCCTAGCAAGAAAAAGAAAGAATAAGATGTTTGAAACCTAAAAAGGGGACTTTCAATGCATAGATTGAATATCAAAAGACAAGAAACGGGTTTATAATACACACATTACCAGGGAAAGGGTCTCTCAAGTAGTAAGCTCTCCCTCATCAAAGGACCTCATGGAAATGGGCCAAGAATGGTACATTTCATGTTAATGACACCATCTCTATGAAGTCAACCCAACACATTTTCATTCACCATACTTACACGTAGATAGGTCTCTTGGGAAATATCCCTCTAACTAGGTATAAACACACCTAATAGGGTCTTTTGATGGTCCACCCATACCCAAACTTTTGAAATTGCATAAAATCTTGAGCTAATGTGAAGTTTGAAGGGGATATCTAATGTGAATTGTTCATATGGATTATGTGTTAAGTGATTAATTACTTTATATGATTATGGGGACTCTTGCACCTTGTTATTATTTGTCTTACTTGTTTCTATGTGTTTGACTAACTTGGGTGCACTTGAAATGGTATTTTGGAGGACATACCTATGGTTTCACCCAGGACATTGTGTATTTATTACAAGACATAACATGTGTGATGCAGAGAATTGATTCATTTGATGTCTTTTCATGTTTAGATACATCCTCACACACCTTTTGGACATTGGATGGTGAACAAATGATCTCTCATTTTGTAGACATGGTCATATTGGTTCACAGAAGGAAAAGAATCCCATAGTTTAGATAGTGCACCCCAGGGCTTGCCTAAGATTTGATGGATAATGTTTCTCTAGAGTTTTATTAGACACACATTAGAGAGATGGTATACCTCTTCTCCACCTTGGAAATTGACCTTTCCACCTTGGACATTGACCATATTGATGATGACATCATGCACTAGGATGTTTGATGGGTTAGCTTTCTAATGGGGAAAAACTTGATGATGATTTGGGTCCTTGATGATATCACATGACCTTTGATGAGGAGATATGACTTTCACATTGCTTGCACCAGTTAATTATGAGACATGACCTTTAGAGGCCTTCTACACCCTCTCAGAGAATGACATATCCCACACGTGTGACCTTGGAGGACACATTTTGGTGTATTAGCATGTTTATCTATTGTTTGAGGCCACTTGAGGGGTCTTACTAGACCTATCTCACTTGTATAATGGATTCATTATAATTTTAGATATTTTTGAGAGATATGGTGCTAGGTTTTCCTCATATAAATAGGCTAGTGCTCCATTTTACAAATCAAAACTCACCACTTGTGAGATCATCACTACCTATCTTCTATTTCTCTGTTTTTCTCTATGGATTAATTGTGCACACATTTGTAAGGATGATTTGTGGATTATTTCTCTTATTTTGATGGATGAATTTCAAGTTAGGTGTTCCTCATGCATAGTGACTTAATCTAGTAAGTGTTCTTCTTCAAATTTTAATTCTTGTTCATGGTATATTATGGTGGATTCTCTATTAGATGGTTAATTGTTTCATGTTACCCTGTATGCTAGGTTCTTTTTGATAGAAACCCTAGGAGGGATTAAGATTGTTTATCCCCCTCCCTATTTTCATTCATCTGAATTTTTTGAAGCATTTAAGACTTGGTCTAAGGGTTAAGATTGTTTATCCCCAAAGGGTTTGTTTTTCTAGTTCAAGACCTAGGTTTTATGAGGGTATAATCCTTAGGGTTTGACCTAGTTCACTTAAATCTTCAAGCTAGATGATATGAAAGTAGGAAAAAACCTAGGGTTTATGAGGGTATAAAACATAGGGTTATATTCTTGAAATTTTATCCTAGGCATATGAGGGTATATTCTTATGTTATCCACATTTTGGTTATCAAGATGATATTATGATTATATCATGATGATAGAAAGATCAAACTCTTTATTAAGGACTTTTTCCGAAGAAGGTTACACTTGTCATTTTCTCAAAAATCATATTTTGAAGAGAAAGTCATAGAAACGCATATATACTCTCTGTGGAAATCCTTGATTTCCTTATCTTTGTGTCAGCTTAGTTCTGGACTTTACTTGTGTTAATGGCTAGAGAATTGCGGATATGTTTCTAAAGAAAATAGAATAAGTGTGTCTTCTCAATTCTTCTAGAAGGAATCTTCTAGAAGGAATCTTCTAGAAGGATGAGTTGGAGTTGAATGGTTTGGCAAAATCTTGACTTTCGGATATCTTGGGATCATTCCCTATCCAAGTAGCTAAGCAATATTCTCCTATATATTGAGGAGATTACTTATGGAAAGGTTTAAGAAGAAGAAGAACAACAACAACAAAAACAAAGAAACAGAGATTGATTAGAAGCTAGTGCAAGGCGTATGGAGGATTGAGAGCTAGGCAATAAGAGGCAATAGTAATCATATGTGGTTGAGTTCTTCATGCATGAGCAAGTGTGTGTGTTAGAGCTAAGAGCCATGAAAGGAGATCTCTGACATCAAGGCTCAGGTGTATATTTCTCTTTGATTAATATAATACATGAGTATGTCCTTTTCCCATAATGGTAAGTGTCATCCTTATTATGATTCCTTGATCACATGTATAGACTAGGTATTGAATATATTAAATGTCTTTCTTGTGATTGGTTTGCATTGTTATTGATTAAAAGCGACTATGAAGCATTAGAAGCGAGGCGAGGAATAACAAAGATTAAAGGAGAGTGTTTATAAGGTATGTCCACTATCCATTTCTCTTAGTTCATTTGATATCTAGATCTAGGAAAGAGTAGTATTACATTGCGGTTTGTTCGAGATCGAGGTGGATCTTGGGGAGATTGGTATGTGTTCGCACTAACTAATTTATCCATAAACACTATGGTTTCAAATATCCTTGTCTTCTAGGATACATAACCTCCAATTTAAGTAATTGCTTGACACCATTGGCCCAAAGAAGTAAAAAAACACTAGTCTTTAGCTCACAAGTCATACAAAAACCTAATAAACTCTTCCACTCTTAAAATAAATTAGTTGGTTAGATACTCCCTTGCATCCTAATAAACTCTTCCACTCTTAAAATAAATTAGTTGGTTAGATACTCCCTTGCATTTGCATGCCTATTCTACCTCAACGATTTTCACTTTTGGCCATTTTATTGTTGTTGTCATAAAATTTTGATACAACCATCAAGGCTTAAGCATATTATTGATAAATATCAAATTGCAATGCTCTTAACCTAATGTAATAATTGGTGGATGGTTTGTAAGTGTTTTCCTTGTTATTAGATATGTTTTCATCCATTTTGTTGTTGATTTAGAGATGATATACTATTGTTGTTATAAATTGTTATATTGTTAAAGTACAGTTGTCTTAATGGCAAGTTTTATGTAACACACTCATCACCAACAAACCCAAATATATGTTCTAATACCAATCTGTTATTTACCCGTCACCAACAAACCTAAATATTTTCTATGATACCAATCTGTGACGTACCCATTGACATGGTTACCTCTAAATTTGTCTCCTTGGGAAAATTCAAATTTCTTTTACCATTCTTTAAATCAAGAAACCTGATACATTCTCATGCAATTAACAAGGATACGTTAAACTATAAAATAAAGTCTTAATCAATTATGCATAGTATTAATAGTGAACATGCACGATATACACACATATTAGAGATAAATAATACACAGTGGAATATATAAATTACAGAGAAAAAGTAGAGAACACTCATATTTTCAAATAAACATTCACCAACTAGTTATAGACGTTGGACATTCCACCCAACCATAAACACTATTTTTCTATCTCTCTATAGCAAGTCACCCCTGAGGTAGGGCTATGAATCCATAAATATGAGCCCTAGGCCAACTGTAACACACACAAACAAATATCAACCTCTCACAGTTTTCCCAACCACACAACAGTACTAGTTTACTAGATCTATTCCCCTTTAGCATGAACAACCCAAGAAATGAACCCCTTTCTATGCAATGCAACCCCTCAGGTTGTTCCACTTCTTTTCCAGAGCTCCAATTCTACTAGTAAGAAAATATCAATCTTGGAAACTCCAAGGATTATCAGCAGTGGACATTTATTTCATAACTGTCATCGTTCACGTGCACACATGCATTCATTCCTTTGTGGAATAATCAATAATTAATTACATCCAACAAGAAATGGCTCTTCTCTTCCCATAATTCATTTCTCATTCCTATAAAAAATTAAATAATGAATGAGTATTGAACAACAATCATTAAGGAATAATGAAATGAGTTATTGACCCCCAAACAACCCAAATGAGGGGTTTATAGAATTACATGCAATAAATCACCACATGGCCTTCCTAAGAAGTTCATGTAACCACTTTTCCCCACTAAAATGAAGATGGGTAAATAAAATATAATAAAATACTTAGCCCCTTTATCCCCCTCTCTAGTGGAATCATAGCCCCCTATATCTTTCCTTGTCCATCTTGCAGCCAATGATGGATTTTATTAATATATTTGAAGTATTACATTTCTAGGCACTCTGACCTTTCAACTTTGCAGTAACTTCATAATTTCATGAATAAAAAAAATACATTATTAATATTGAGACTCAAAATTGGGGTATTACATTACCCTCCCCCTTATTTTGACACTATCCTCAATGCATATACAAAACATAAATCAAAATTTCAAAAGTCTTCAAAAATTCATGGGTACTCTTCCTGCATGGTATCCGCATGCTTCCAAGTAGCATCTCTAGGACCATAGGAGGTCCACTAAACCTTTCCAATCCTATGGCTCGATCTTGGATCACTTTGCCTTTCCTGACCAATATGTGCACCGACTGGACATGAAAATTACATTCTAGCTCCACCTGAATCAAATTCCAATCAATAACATGGTTCAGGTCATGCACATACTTTTTCTGCAAAGAGACATGAAATTTACATTATGCACATTCATGAATGCAGGAAATGAAAGCATGTATGCAACTAGCCTTATCATGTCCAATATCTCAAATGGACCACATAATTTGTTTGTTATCTTTGTACGACTGCATGACTTTAGTGATCTCTTCCTGGGATTCACTTTCAAAAGCACATGCTCTCCTGCTTTAAGTTATCTATTTTTCCTATTCTTATTTTCATAACTCTTCTGTCTCTCTTGTGTTTCCTTCTAATTTTCCTTAATTTTAACCATCTGGTCTTCCATATCCTTGAGAAATTACGACCGAAGTACTACTCTATCTACTGGGTTATTGCAACTTATTGGAGTATTTCATTTTCCACCATACAAAGCTTCAAATGGTATCATCTTCAATGACACTTGATATCTATTATTATAGGAAAACTCCATCAAATACAAGTAATTTTCCCAGTTATATGGCTTGTCCATCACATACATTTTCAACATGTCTTCAATCACTTCATTGAATCTTTCAATCTATGCATCTGACTGTGGATGGTATGTTGCACTAAAATTCATATATGTACCACATCCTTTAAATAATCTTTTCCAAAAGTTTGAGGTAAACTTTGTATCTCTGTCTAAAACAATTTCCGTAGGTATTCCATGCAACCTAGAAATTTCCCTCATGTAAATATATGCAATATTAGTTGTTGTATGAGTCATTTTTATGAGAACAGAATGAGAAAATTTTGTCAATTTATCCACCACTACCATTATCAAATCATGTTGTCTTATTGTCCTAGAAAATTTAGTAATAAAATCAATGGTTACCAATTCACATTTCTTCTCTAGAATTGGCAATCGACTTTCACTCTCTGAAATTCCATACATCTAGTAATATAATCAGCAACATCCTTCTTCATTCCTGGAAAAAAGTATTGGTTTCTTATTGTTGCAGTTGTTATCTGGTAATCAACATGTTTGGCATATGGAACATTATAATTTTATTTTAATGCCAAATTCCTAAGTTCTCTAAAACTAGGAACATAAACACTGGGTCGAGGTATAGGCAGAGAACTTACTTCCCTTAAAAGATGGTTCTATTCCTAAGCTACCCCAAAACTATATAAACTGAAAGATGAAAGAGAAGGAATATTAGTAAGTGTACCTTTGGTCCTAACATCTGATGTAGACTTCCTTCACCTTTGTAGCTTCCTAGGCTACGGGTCTTTTCCTAAAGCTGACCTGCAAGAACACTTAGGCAAACAATGCTACAAATATACAATCTCTACTTGTTACTTTCAATATTTAGATATAAGAATAGATGCGTTAATCAATAAATATATAAATATGAAATGTATTGGGATAGGAAATAACTCCTTTATTCAAAATGAATATTAGAAAGATTACAACCTTCTTATCGACAAACACTTAGTGAACCAGGTCCAGGCTCCTCTTATTGTTGTTCCAATTTATCATTCCCATGCTTCATCTCATAATCAAATGATCTCTTTGGGAAAAGGGAAGGAATTGTATAAGGAGAAAGGGATGAAGGGGAATGTTGAGGCCAAATCTCAGAAAGGGATGCAAAACTTGGGCTAGAAGGGGAAGCGATTTTGGTAGAGTTTCTTTGTTCTCATTCTTGATGTTGTAAATGGGACCCCAAGACCTCTTTTTATATGAGAAACAGATGGTTATTTGGTTTGGGGATGGGCTACAATGGGTCAAAATGGTTGGGAAACCCTCGATAACCCGTAAACTCCACCGAACTCCTTGCAATTATATATTTTTTGCAAATTTTGGAGGCAAATGTGGGTTGTCTAGTATGAAACTCATGTACTTACATGGGACTACTAGTATGCAGCTAGAATGTGTACGCGGGAAGTAGTTCAATAAGGTGTGCACATGCTCCAAAAATGTTTTTTTAAGAAGGATGCTCAGTAGTAATTTGGAAAATTGTGAAAGTGGAAATTCCAATGCCATGTATGCATAGGTAGGGAATTTTTGGACTATAAAAAATGCCCCCTAATGTGTGAGGTCATAAGAGAAACTGATGGCTGAAATACATTACAATATATTTACCAGTGAGAAGGCACGAAATCGAGTGAGCCCAGGACCAGAGTTCGGGAGCGCGCCATCTACAAAATAATAATAATCTCTCTGAGGTGGGTATACCCATGCTTGGGATGAACTAATAATGGCTACCAATCAAGTACACTACATGTCCATGTCATAGAAATTTCTGTATATAAAGTGTAGCCACGAGCAATACACAACAGATTTATATCTCTAAATTATTTGATGATATTTAAGTACAATATAATATGCATCTTCAAGAAGCATTGATGCCTATGGTTGGAGATGAGGACTTCATAGCTCAAGCAACAAATTCAAGATCTTCAACAAATCAGGTAGGAGTACAATAGGAGTGCAATACTCGCTACTCTGAGGTCTTCGACATGCCATCGATAAAATACTAAAGAATCTCGATCATCGGGAACAAAACTTCATCGATTTTGAATTTGAACTTGACTGGACTCTCGGGATGGCTGACTCATGAAAGTCAAGAGACAGACTCAAGTTGGATAAAACTTCCCTTAGACAAAAGCATGAAAAAATGATGAGACTCAGGAAATGTAATATTGGCATAAGTATGTGATACAAGAGGCAACACAAACTCTCCATATATTTGGAAGAGTAACCAAATGGAAGAGCACACAACTCTATGTAGAGAGAACAACTCCCTAAGGTCATACTAGATCCTAATTCTTGGAGAACAAATAGAAGGATTTGCTTTGTCCAAGGGTGAATATATTGGTTCCGAATAAAAGAGAATGTATATCCCATCCCCTCTTTTTGGAATATTTTTTTTTTCCTTTTCAAATTTTTAACGAGCTTGAAAAAGAATAAAAGAATGTTACGTTACAAAGGAGGAACGAGGGTCGCGAGCAAGAAAATTGGTTCCAAGTGAACGGAACATACTGATGCTCAGGGAAAGGATACATGTGCAAGATAAGGACACTCGAGGAAGATTCCCCCATGGGTTAAGTTGTCAGATCAAAAGGGAAAAAGTGGTGCAAGGCTTGTGTACAAGGAATGCTTGTGAAGGTTCGGTTGAGAGCAACATGGAGCATACATTAGGCCAAATATGTAAGGATGATACATGTGATGCGATTAATAATGACACAACAAGATCCCTTACATGTGAATTTTTCGAGCCCAGAGAAGGTAAGCTCGATGGTTTTTTCACGTTTTAGAGAGTCTAAAAAAACACTAAAATAAGTCTTCAGGGAGTTCCTTTTTCGCAACTAGTCTAATCTATTCAAAAAAGGGTTAAAATTGTACCGAAAGGACATCTCTTCAAAACCATTTTAATGAGTGTGATTGAGACAAGATCACTTGATGATATTTTAAATTTTAAGGATTCTGAAAAGAGCTTAACTATGGACTCACAACCTTTTTCTAGGTTTAGTCTCCTTAGCTTGAAAAAGTATAAAATATGACTTAGGATAACTCTCCTAGCGAGAAAAATATCTTGAGGCGTACCTTTTTCCTGGATAATCTATTGGCCGAAAAAAGGTTTAATATTATGCCAAATAGATGTTCTTTCTGGACCAATTAACGAGTGTGAAAGGAACAAGGTCACTCGACAATACTTTCATATTTAGGGAGTTTGAAAAAGAGCTTAACTATGGACTCCGAGGGGGTTCCTTTTTCATAAGTAATCTCCAAGGCCCGAAAATGAGATAAACCAAAACCAAGGAGAATGTTCCTTTTTCAAAAATTTAGTCCCTCAAGCCCGAAAAAGGGTTAAACTTACGCCTGAGAATACTCTCCTAGCAAAATGAAGTTCCTAGGGCATACCTTTATTCGCAAAATTAGTCATCTTGACCAAAGGGGTAAACTACCGTTGGACAGATGTGCCTTCAAATTTGAGTTTGGCGTTTGTGAAGGGAAACAAGATCGCTCGGCAATATTTTCATTTTTAGAGTTTGAAAAGGGATTAAACAAGACTCCAGGGGGGCATTTTTTCTAAAGTAATCCATACAAGATCGAAAAGAATAAATAAAGTCTCGTTGGATGTTGCTTTCAAAATTTAGGCGAGATTTAAAGACAAAAAACCATGCTCATTACGGAGTCTCATGGGTAAGGATAAGAATAACAACTAGAAAGAAGAATGAGGCTTCAATATGTAATCATGGCGGAACTAACAAGGACTCCCAAGCCTAAGAATAAAACATGCA
>SNQJ01S0229254.1:0-14373 GCA_010110895.2 Picea sitchensis
CATGGTTTTATCCCATTTGGGTTTCCATGTAAATAATGGTGTATTGTGTATTTGATGTGATGATGTTGATGTGATGTTGTTTATGATTATATTTTCATGATATATTGATGATAAAATATTGATAAAGTGAAAGAATATATATTGTAGTTAAAAGTGCTATAAAGTTCTCATACAGATTCACCCCCCCTCTCAATATTCTAACATCAAGAATTTGTAAGACTTGATCCACATGTTTAATGCATTCTTCCCATGATTTTCTATAGATAAGTATATCATCAAAGAAAACCAATAAAAAAATTTCTAAGATAGGGTAAAAATATTTTGTTCATAAGTCTTTGAAAAGTAGAAGGAACATTAGTCAATGAAAAATGCATGACCAAGAACTCATGGTTCTCATCATGAGTTCTAAAATATGTTTTTGGAATGTCATGTTTTCTTAATTTGATCTACTGATATCCTAATTTAAGATCTAGCTTTGTAAAATAAGCCATTCCATGATGTTCATGATCTCTAGATGGAGGTATACCTTTATGAATTTATTGAAATACCCTATAATGCTTTTCCAATGTGAATCTTAGTTCCTCTGGAATATTTTCAATTTCCTTCTTAAATTCCATAGAATGAATTTTAACCACAAATCCCTTGCTACCCTTTTTCAGGATATTTTACATTATATGAGAGCTAATAACTTGAGGAGGTCCATATTTTAACCTAATGAGTTCATATTGAATTCACTCCAATTCAATTCTAATGAATAATTCATTATAATTTGTAGAAATTGTACCTAATATTCTCTACTATTGAATCCCTAGAACAAAATATACACCTCCAATGGAAATTTCATACATTGGAATTTACAAATTATACTCTCCCATACTTAGTTTAATTTTGTGCTATTTTCCCAAAAAACTGATAGTCCTTCCATTATCAACCAAAACTTGAAAATTTGTCACTATATATACAAAACAATTGAGGCACTCTACTAATATTTTATCAATGAAGTTATGGGTACTACACGAGTAAATGCTAAATACAATTTTTTTCTTCTTAATGTAACATAACATATTCAAGGCTTGAGGTGTTGACAACCATACCAATGGATGCACATATATTTCACACATGTATGAATCAATGTTGTGCACAATTTTGGCCTCTATTTCCTACTCTTTTAAGTCAACAAGTTCTTCCTCAGTTCTTAGTGTAGATGTGATTTGTAAACTGCCAAGGATATTCCATTGGAACATTTCATCACAACATATATGATAAATAATTGAAAGATTTATTATTAAGATTATATTTCCTTTAGATTTCGATAATATTTAGTTACTGATTTTTCTGCTTATGCATGAAATAGAGAAAATGTGAAAAATAGAGAACAATAAAATACAATCATACCATACACAAATACATAGAATTATGACCTAGGAAACCCAATACAAGAGAAAACTCATCTAGAAGGTGAGGCTGCTCTACTCTCTTTTCTTTGGTATAGAAATTATGCAAGTACAAAGAAAGAGGCGTTCTTTGTGGAGTTTTCTTTGACATGTGGCCTATATGGATGCTACGAAATATATTGTCCTCTATTTTTCTCATAGAATACCACTCTCATATGTTTTTCTTAGCTATGGAACAAGAAAAAATGAAAAAATGGAACCCCTTCTCCTCCTAGTGGTCTAATATTTAACATAGCTCGATATGCATCTAGGGGTAGGTTTTTTACTTCCTCAACCCTCAATTGTGATAGGGTTTTGGACCTTATATAATATTATTTAAATAACATATGTATCTAGCCCCATATGCGTGAGTAATGGGGGTTGACATGGCATGCTCTTGAACCATGGTGGTCAACAGGGTAGGTCAACTTGTGCGAGGCATAAATTTTGCATATGATCTATGATTAATGTGATTTTTTCACCGTTGGGAAGATATCAATGTGAAGAATAGTGTTGTAGGGTCTAATAAATTTATGGAATTTTTTAACCCCCAAAAATGTCGTATGATGTCTCAAAATGGTCTCGAAAGATTCCAAACCCCAATTTTCCAATCTAGTACCTACCGGTAAAATGGCCTTGCAAGATGATTCCTCCAAAAAAAAATTCCACTCTGAAAGGATCGAGATAGATGAAAAATTATATAATGATCCAATATGGATAAATATTCCTCCACTTCTTGTTCATCATTATTTTCCAAGGTGAACAATTTTGTTTCTTGACATTTATGTCATTTTCACCATTTTTTGTTACAAGCAAAGCATAGTCCTTTTTTGCTTCTTTTATCCATTTTGTTATGTGATATTCGAGTAGGTTGAGGTAAGGTTGTATTATGAACCCCAAAAAAATCTTTTATTTTTGCATATGCTGCCATGGTAGACTTGTGTGTAGCCTTATTCTTGACTTGAATATGATAAGCAAATTGCATAGCTACCATAATATTTTTAGGATGTTTTAGGAAAATCTCATGTTTCATGTGTTATTTTAAACCACCCATGTAAGCTTCCAACAAGTTTTCAACACTTATGTTATCCACCCTTATGGAAAATACCTAAAATTTTGAATTATAATCTTCAATACTATAACTTAAGTGATTGATTCTTCTCAATTCACTAAAGTATTCTTGTTCCCAAACTTTCCCATATTGTGCTTTTAAGTCTCTTGTAAATAAACCCCAACTATAATGATAAGAATGGGGATTCCTTTTAAATGTCCATTGAAACCATTGATATGGTTTTATCTTAAAGTTGAAAGTTTCTATGTAAATACTTTTCTTATTATCTATAATATTATGTAGTTCAAAATATTTTTCTATTTGGTTCACTAAGGTAAGGACCTATGTTCCATCAAACTTATTTAATAAAAACCTGGGAAGGTTCACTCATTTTGGGAACGATCCATAAGTAATTCCATTAATGGAGTTAAATCCCCCTGGAAAATTCTTATTATTGAAAAGTTGTTTAACCTGAATACTACCTTTATTTTCATGACTCCCTTTAGACACCTTATAAATTTGAGGGATCCTCCAATTTAAGGCTTCCATAACATTACATTCTAATTATTCCATCTTTCTTTCCATCTATTCATTATTTTCTTTCATCTTTCTTTCCATAAATTCCTTATTTTCTTCCATCTTTCTTTCCATTAGTTCCTTATTTTGATCCATCTTTATTCCCATTTATATTTGAGTATTTATCAAATGAACCTTTTCCACTAACCTATCAATTAATTTGTTTATGTGACTATCGAATTTGGATAGTTGGTTTTGTGTTTAATAATTTTTTTCTTGAGTCATGGAGGATCTTTTTGGAGGTTTAATTGGTGAAGTAAATTTTGGATCTTTCTTTAGAGCCATGGAAAAATTTATTGGGTCCTAAGGTCAAGGGAGTTTTAGGTGATATATAGCTTTGATATACATGTGGGGTCCAAAAATAGTTCTCAACCCAATATCTCATGGAACTAACTAAGGAGGGTCAATTGTTTCCTTAGTTGTACTTACTGACTACCCAGGTACTAGAGAGTGGTCTCTGCAAGTGTTATTCTCAATGTACTATAACAACAAGATGAGAAAATAGGTTATCTAAGGATGTTTTTAGGTATACCTAGAAGACTTCCTATATACCCAAAGGTATGTGAAAGTGAGATTCCATCTACAATTATTGTCTAGTGTGGTACTACTGAAAGGGGTACCAATAGGTTACAAGGGTTTCCAACTAGGTGAAACAATGTGTTTCCAACCATGTGTATTTCTTGTCTGCATTCTTCCCCAACAATAATTTTACCAACTTAATGATATATCCCGTGTTATTTAAAGATGTCAGAACACATCTCTAATTATTATTTATTTAAATGAGCTTGCTAACCATAGAAAAAATCTTAACTAGATAATGACTTGCACAAAAACCCTAAATTCAACAAGAAATATATCATAAAATATAATGAGTCAAAACATCAAATTTTTCCCACATGTACGTCACTATGTCAACTTAAGATTTTGAAAATTTTGTGTTAACTCAGGATTTTGAAAATTTCAAAGTCTGAAACTTCACTAAAAAAATTACAGTGAAAATTCCGAGATAACTGATTTCCATGGACTAAATCTCCAAAGTTATAGAAAATCATAACTTGCAATTTTTACCACTTATACTATGAAATTTCTCCTCAGTATCCATACAATTTCACTATCTGAAATTTCCGATAAAAACGTTATAGAGAAAATTCCAATTTGACTCATTTAAAACAGATTCCAAGATGATTCAAAAACCCCATCTTCCATAGGCTATATCTCCAAAATTATAACGAACTAGAACCTGGAATTTTTACCATATGTACAAGGTTATGTATCCTAAATAACCTCATTTTTTTTTAAAGCATTTCAGAACAAAAGATATAACTAAAATTCCAAGATGGATCTCTCTTGAAGAAAAACCCTAGGATTGATTCTCTTGATACCAAATGTTATTAAGAAAGTTCCTTGAAAATGATAAAAAATCAATGGATATAGTCCACTTTGAGGGGGGAAACTCCTTTTACAATATATCCAATTCACACGACAAAATATGATGATCCTAATACTAGTTCTCCTTGGTATGTATAGAGGAGACAAAGGGTAAAATTATAATGAAAGGGTACAATGAAAGGTTCTATCCGACCTACTAAGATAAAAAATAAACTAATAGTGAATTCTTATTAGGGAATTAACATGGGGGGACAGGGTCTTTAAAAAAATTCATTTTTAGTTTCCCTCATGATTTTATCTTCTTAGCCTCTCTTATTCTACAATGCATGTTTCCCACAAGACGATCTATATGTGTTTCACATTTAGGAGTTCTATGTGAAGCACATAGTATAAAATATGAAGCATTGGATACTTGTAGCAATGGAATTTGTATTGCTTTAGACCATGTAACTTCTAAGGTGTCTCTTGGGGAATTGTTATGATGAATTGGTGGCAAGTCCTTTATGGTTGTTAGAAGTTTGTTTGCAAATGCATTATGAATGGAGCCTATAATCTAAGTTTCCTAGTATTATTTAGAAAGGGTTCACAAAGATATTAGGAGAGATTTTATTCTTCGAAGAAATATATATGGTTAAATAGTGTTCTCCAATTGAATATTTTTCATTAGGATATTAAGATTTGTGTTGTGAAATAAATGTCATTATTCAAATTTGTAAAATGTGATTTAATCATAATAGTTCTATTTGGAGCTATTTCATGTAACTCAAAATTTTGGGGTTACTTAGCTCACATTGATGTGATGTTGGCACAGGTGCAGAACCAGGGTTCAATGCTACAACAGCGCACCAACAAAACCCTAAATACCGTCCCTTTCGACAACACCTGCAAAGCAGATGAAGTCTCACCCGAGGTAGAGGCAGGGGTGGTTGCATGACTCAAGTGTCTACAACCTTAGTTGGGACACATATCTTTGATTAAAACACTTAATAAAGAACTTAGCACTATTAGTTCCTCAATAGAAATTCAATAACCATTTCCCTTATAAGACAGAGCTTCGCACCATTCACACTAATCTACAGTATTCAAGCACTTAGCATATATAAATGGATCAAAATGAGCATATCAAGAACTAAGCATGAATATCTAGATTAGATCTAACATTCTCACATATAATAAGAACCAAGCATGAATATATCTATCTAAACATATCAGATCATTTCGCATATAATATGTAAATAAATCAAGACAAAGCACAAAACACATCACACAGGGTTTCCATGGTTCACCACCACCCTGGGGCTACGTCCACCAACTCTTCTTCTTTATAGTCTTCAGTCAATCGGTTATAAGAACAGAGCCTCAAAACCCTTACTCCGCACATGACAGAATATCTACGCAACTAGATAGATCCTTCTTCCTTGTGTTACAACACAAAGCCTTCTACAGTCTCTCATAGAGACTTGCACTCAGCTCTACAAGTCTTACACAGTATGCACAGAGCACTTACAATCCCTTGATCACATAGATCTAACACTTAGCCATTCCTTTTGCACTTAGTACACTGGCCTCTTTCTACATTTCCTATCCTTCTATATATACATTAAAAAATAGGCCAAAACATAGGTAAACCCATGGGCTGACATCCCATTCCCGTTACATATTCCCAACAACCCAAAAAGGGGCCCAAAAGGGGGCCGAGATCCCATGATCTCCTCTTCGACTTGTGCTCCTCCTTCGACAGGTTGTTGAAGTCCCAAAATAGGTCAACATGACCAAGAAAATCCCAAAAATTGGTCAAGGGCCAACATGCACCCAACACTCACCTGTGACTCGTCTCGAGTTACTTAGGTCTAAGCAATTCTGGCTCGAATGCATTGATCTTGGCTCGAGCTGCTTCGAATTGTTTCTTTGTTGTGGCCTCTTTTTCGATGAACTCCTGGATCTCTGCATCATTCACTGGCCCTTCTAGACATTGTTCTATTGTGAGGATGACCTGTTATAGCTCTGCTCCTTGGCTCTCGACCTCTGTAAATAGTAGACATGCCTTATCTTGCATAGGTTGAAGTCGTTGAGTGTCTTCCATCACTTTTCTTTGAATTATATGGATCTGATGCTAAGTTGTGTGTTGATCTTGAGATATCTTCATTCATTCTACAACTGACAGGGCCTCCAGCTGCACTTGTAGTGTATCTACATTATGCTTCACTTCTTGGAGTTGCGACTCCAGTGTCTGAAATTTCTCATTTTTAGTGAGATTTTCATAAGTCTGGGCATTGCGGTTACTGAGCTGTTTACACTCCAAGGAAAAATCTTTTAATTTGTCAACTTCTCTACGGGAAACTGCTTATCTTTGGTTCCTTATCTCCTGTGGGATTTCAGGTACTACGCAAAGCTCTAAGTAAGAGATGCATTGTTGTAGCTTCTGGATTACCTCTTCCAGTTGTGCCACTTGATGTGCAACCTGTTCTTCAGTCTGTACTTCAACGACTGTCACAGAGCGAAGTGCTCTGTTGACCCTGTGCTTAAATTCAAGTTTCTTAGTGAGAAACTGTTTCTTGATTTTTTGTAGCTCTGCTTTTTCTTCATCCCATTTCTCTTGTAGAGCAAGATTTTCCTTTTCTGCAGCACTTCTTTGGTGCTCAAGGTCTTTCTGTAATTGCACTAAAGTTTGGGTGGCTTGTGTTGTTTCTCCCTGAGCTCGTCAAAGGTGAGCTTCAACTGTATCAGCGATCCAGTGTAATTGAGCAGGCTCATCACCTAGTTCTGGTGTTCCAACTATTATTGGCGCAGTGGACACTGCGTAGCTGGACTGTAGTGCATGATTCACTCCTTGGAGCTCATCCTTAATCCTACTGAATACCTCCTACTACTTAGCTTCTTTCTTCTCTACTATTTATAGCAAAGCATAATTTAGTGTTGCGATGATGAAGTCAAAGTCGTCTGAGGTGAGGGTGGTCTTGAATTTGGTTATGGTTGCTTTCATTTTCTTCCTTGAAGAAGGTTTTGGAGGGGAAAACTTCATTTTCTTTGAGGGATCCTGCTTGTCTCTTGGAGGTGTAACCTCGCCTTTATTCTGTTCGACTTCGGTGTCATCGCCTCCTTTCTCTGCTAAGATGGATGCGGTATTCACAGATGCACTGTCTAAATAGTGGAACTCTTCAATCTTCTTTATCTTGCTAGGTCCAGCTCTATCCGGTGCAGTTTCGAGGCTGTCAACATCGAACATCTATGCGGGGTCCACTGACCATTCCTTGGTAATATCCTCCAATTCATTCTTTGTTAACTTGTATTATGACTATAGCTCTTGGTTATTCTCATCAGTGCCCGCGATGATATAAATGAAATGGTGTTCCGCGCTGAATTTCATTAAGGGTCTAAACCTGTGAAGTGTGTTCGAGGTTATGCGAGGCATGTCCTGTATGGCTACCTTCAATTGGTTATAATACGTGTGGAAGACGACATTTTATTTCCACTTCTTTTTCATGTCGTTGGAGTACCATAACATACTGAAATTCATGGCCAGAGGTTTAAATGGCTCAATGTCCGGGAAGGTTGCACCTTCCGTCATCTCCCATGCGATGAAAGTGATCAGTATAAGAAGCCAGCTTAAGTGGAATTCATATCCTTGATTCTGCACTTCCCTACAATATAGTTCTAGCTGGTTCACTAGGTACTTCACCCAATTCATCTGTAGTCCCTCCATGCACTTCCTTGCGAGGTCGACTACAAATCTAGTTACTTGGGTGGGTCGGTTCTTTTGAACTAGATTGCCTATGATCATCTAATAGGAAAGGTGCACTGTGCCACTCTGGATAGAGGCTACCTTGTAGCCTCACATTCCCTTCTCTACATCGTCATAAGTATCCTTTATTCTCTGGGCGAGAGTGCGATCTGTGGTCTTTATGGGGTAGAAATCCTGTGGGTCAGGGCCTTTCATTCTAAGCCCTATGATCCGATTAATCAAAGTCAGATCCACTGTGATGCGGTGGTTCAACCATAGGTATCATCCATGATAGAAAGACAACAACAACTTGATGCACACGTTCACTTCTTGATGCCTCCTGAAGTGAGTAATCTTCATTACATTAAGCTGTGTGGACTGCGCAGGGTTCATGGTCCACTACTGGGGAACGATCTTTGAATTCTTTCCCTTGGTTCTAGTCAGATACTTGTATGGGGATAGCATATTGTACACTTTCCTATTGTCGAGGTTGAAGTCACTAAAATTCAACGTTGTGATCATATCCTCGTCTGTGAGCACCATGCGTATCCCCTTCGAAAGGTACAAAGTGACCAATTCATATTCAAAATATCTAGGCACACTGTCTCGGTTTATTGTGCCGCTCAGAGGTGGTAGATAAGTAGGTAGAATGCTCTGAATCATCTTAGCATTCACGATATCCTCTCTGTGCTTCATTCGTTTCTCATCAGTTGGATGGGATGGTTTGGCTCGAGCAGTGAATGGAGAGGCCTGCAGTCCTCTCGTCGAATATGCTTGTACACTTGTAGACACTACTCTCTTTGAGATCACTCTCTCTATCATCAAGTCATCAAAAATTACTCAACAGATTTCTTTGCAGCGCTCAATGCTTTCGACATATGCACTATGGGTAAACAATTTGCGGGATTGGGGAACAAATCAGACATGGTAATGAGATAGAGAAAGAGAGCACAATGATCACTGTATAAACTTGGCTTAGGCTATGGGCTCCAATTCTCGATTGGCAAAAGTGTTCTTGGTGCATGGTGCAACAAGCTAAATAGGTAATTCGACAATGATTGGCTTGTAACAGGTATGAGCCTCCATTAAATCCTATTTGATCCGTTATGGTGTGGTCCAATGGTTGGATGACAAACCTTTATTACTTTTTGTCCGTTCGGAGCAGAAGTCGAATGGATATATCGGCCCCAACGACTATATTGCTTCATCATGGTGAAGTGCCATGTGTCGCTATTCTGATATCTCGACGAAGCTCCATTTATGCAATTTTGCTTTCTGCGAGGTCTCCTCTAGAACCTCTTGTAACCTTTCAGCATTAGCCCTCTTCTTTCTTAAATTTCTATCCTTCTTTCCAGTGAGCTTCATCTCGGTAATGCTTTTCTCATTATAATTATTTTCTTCTTTGGTCTTGGTTACTTCACATTGTTGAAATTATTTCCTAGGGTTCCTGGATAATACTTCTTCTTTGTCTGGGATAGGTAATTCAATATTTTGAGGATATTGTAGTGTTCTCTTAGCTTCAACATCTGGGTTGCTAGTATCAAATATCTGCGATTTTCTCTCATGTTCCTCAATCAAGTGTGCGATCCCTCTGGTCATAAAGTCTTTTAACTCTTGCTTCTTTTGTTCCAAAACTTCTTCTTCTTCCTTTCATCTGGCTTGATCTCTATCAATCCAACGTTTTCCTATTAGCATGGTAAATGGGGCACTGTCTTCAACAAATTTCATAATCTCAAAGTCTTCTTCTGTCGAAGTTCCATTGATAGTCATAGGTATCCGAGCGATCCTTCCACATACGTTTACTAGATTTCCTCTAAATAAACTTATTCCTCCTAGTGAAGGGATCATAGAAGGCCTTCCTATAGGTTCCCAGGTTCTCACTGTCATGATATTCACCTGTGTTTCCTCATGTAGAACACAGTCAATGTCAAAGTCTCCTATTATTTCTTTGATGCATTCCTTTTCTTTGAAGATCTCTTATAAGCTAACATGTCGGTGGTTGTTTAGGGTTTCTTTCATCTGTAGCAATGCTTTCTTTGATTCTTTCCAAGGTTCGTCTGTAGGTTCTAGATCTGCCTTAGGTTTTTCTTGATTCAGGTTCATTCTCTTAAGATTAGCAATCATTCTAGGGAAATCCAATACTTCATGGTCTATATATTTACAACAAAGACAACTAGGCCTTCCACTAGGGCATTCCTTAGAAAGAAGTCTCCGCCTTCTGCAACTGTAATAGAGGGCTAATCCTCTCTTTCTTTTAAATCATCCCCATCTTCTTCTGTACTGTGCACTAGGATCACGGGAGCTAACTTACAACACATTCTCTCTAGGATCCCACATCCATTTTTTAGTCTGAACATTCTTTCTTTGCATAGGTATAATATATCTTTCACTATTCTTATCAGATCTACTGATATCAAATATTCTTTCATCTATTAATGACCTACCTTTCAAACTAGGATAGACTCTATTAAACATACCTAGATCCATATTCTAGAAACAAAAATGTCCACTTATCTTACTTCTACAGGGCACAAAGCTTACAGATCTTAAAACTTTTAATTATTCTTACCTTTATCAAAGCATAGAGCTTATAGATCTTACCTCTTTTAGTAAAAAATTTCCACTTTTACCTTTCTTAGAGCACAAAGCATTCAAATCTTGCTTATTTTCATTAGATCCGACCTTCTTTTCTTCAAATCGGGCTTCTTTCTTTAAGATATGACCTTCTCTCTTTAGCACAGAGGTTTACAGATCAAGTAGAATACTGCGCACTAGGGAACAGATCTACACACAAAGATTTCACAATTTCAAGATGAATCTTTGCACAAAGCTTCCTCTTTCTCAGTTCCTGACAATCACAATTTTAGGTCCCATCAATGGAACCATTTTTTGGCACAGGGGCATAACTAGTGTTCAACTCTACAACAACGCACCAACAAAACCCTAACTACCTACCCTTTCTGCAACACCTGCGAAGAAGATGAAGTGTCACCCGAGGTAGAGGTAGGGGTGGTTTCAGGACTCAAGTGTCTGCAACCTTATCTCAGACACAGATCTAAGATTAGAACACTTAATAAAGAACTTAGAACCGTTAGTTCCTCAATAAACAATCAATAACCACTTCACTTATAAGAAAGAGCTTCGCAACATTCACACTAATCTACAGTATTCGAGCACTTAGCATATATAAATGGATCAAAATGAGCATATCAAGCACTAAACATGAATATCTAGATCAGATCTAACATTATCACATATAATAAGCACCAAGCATGAATAGATCTATCTAAACATATTAGAGAATTTCACATATAATATGTAAATACATCAAGACAAAGCACAAAGAACATCACACAAGGTTTATGTGGTTCACCACCACCCTGGGGCTACGTCCACCAACTCTTCTTCTTTATAGTCTTCATTCAATCAGTTACAAGCACAGAGCCTCAAAACCCTTAATCCGCACAGGACAAAAGATCTATGCAACTAGCTAGATCGTTCTTCCTTGCATTACAACACAAAGCCTTCTATAGTCTCTCACAGATACTTTCACTCAGCTCTACAATTCTTACACAATATGCACAAAGCACTTACAATCCCTTGATCACATAGATCTAGCACTTTGCCATTCCTTTTTCACTTAGCACATTGGCCTCTTTATACATTACAAAATAGGCCTAAACATGGGTAAACCCATGGGCCAACATCCCATTCCCATTACATATTTCCAAAAACCCAAAAAGGGGCCCAAAAGGGGGCCGAGATCTCGTGATCTCTTCTTCAACTTGCGCTCATCCTTCGACAGGCTGTCGAAGTCCCAAAATAGGTCAACATGACCAAGAAACTCCCAAAACTTGTTCAAGGGCCAACATGTGATCTTGGAGCTTGATTGGTTGTTAAATCCTCCATTGATTGACTAGTGTAATATGATGTACAATGTTTTTAATGATATATTTCAAATTGAATACAACTATCTCCCAATGATTTTATTGTCAAGTTGTGTGATAGATTGATGAGACTACTCCAAGAAATTAATAACAAGTAATTCATTTAGCTTCACTCTATTGTCTCAAAATTATTATATTTTTCATAGAAAAAAAGATTCTTATATTCATTTAATATACATGTTTCAGTCTTACAAAACTTCCTTAAAAAGTATTCCATCCTGGTAGTTACAAAAAAGAAAAAGGTCCTATAACTACACCTTCCATTTTGTTCTATGTGTTGTCATTACATTTTTTAATGTCTAATTTTTCTTTGCAGCATTTCCACCCTTTCCTTTGATAGATTATAGATGGAATTCCATTGCTTCTGTTTCAGTCCTTCAAAGTACTCATAGTCTTCAAAGCCCCCACATTTTAGTTGTAGAGATTATTTCGAGAGCTCATATTCTTTTACATTGAGTTTTATTAGGATATGTTGGAAAGACAACCAATCAAAGGATTGGAAGGAAAGTATTATGTCTAACAGAATATTGGACAGGTTAATGTTCTGAAAATATATTTTTCCTTTAGCCCAGTCAATCACCAATTTTGAGTCTCCCATGACATGTAGCTTTCAGATGTCCTTTTTCTTTTCTATCTCTAGGATGGTCCATAAAGCTATCAATTTAGATTTGTTATTGGATCCTCCTCCTGGAGCATACCTGATGTTAATGTAATGATTCTAATTTAAGAATAAAACTACACCTACTCCAATTGAGGGAGGGTGTCCTTGGTTGGAACCATCAAAATATACCCATGGGATGGAATAATCTAGAACAAGGAAGGAGGGAACCCTCTATTTCAGATTTATCTATTCCACTTTGGTCTATGTTTGTTATGCGAGTGATAGTGTTGTGATTAATTCTGGTGACATCCATTTATCTTTAAAAAGTGTTGCATTGTGAGCCCACCATAAATTTTCGACCAATATGAAAGGTAGTCCCTTATACGGTTTTAGTGATCTATCTTGTATCCAAATATTGTAGCACTCCTATAGGGAAGAATTAATCCAATATACACATACTCTTATATTTTCTCTTAAATCCACGACAACCTAACCTGCAAAGGGAAAATATATAGAAAGGTGAGATATTGTTTCAATTGTTTTTTACAAAGTACATAACAGTTTGGACCATGCCAGTTCCTTTTTTCCAGATTATCCCAGGTCAAGAATTTATTGGTTAAGGCCATCCACATTATGAGTTTACAACAAAAAGGGGACTTGTATTTCCATAAATCCTTCCACCACCATCGTGTTTGAACATTTTTCCTTTTCTCCTACTAGGATTTGTATCCTAATTTGGCAGTGAAGGATCCATCTCTTTGGTTGTGGGACCAACATAAGGAATCATCATCGTCTTGGGAGAGAAAGACTATATTTTCTCATAGTCGAGAAACAAATGAGTTCCATTCAACATGAATATCCTTGTGGATACCTAAGGTTGGTGCGAATTTCCAACCTTCTCATCCTTGAGGCTGAGGGAACCCAATGCACATGTCATGAAGAGATTTTATGTTTTTGTTCCTTAAGATTTGGATGAGGGGCAAAGAAATTCTAAAGGATTTTCTTTCTCCCAGCCAAGGGTCTTCTCCCACCTTGACCTTTTTTCTCTCTCATATTTTCTAGACCACACAATCTCCTACCAGGGGGAAATATTCAACTAGAGACTTCCACATTATGTATCCTTTTGAGGACTTGTTTGAAAGTCTAAGGAATTCTGTGACTCAGAGGTTAGGGATGTATTTTTACCTTATTGCTTTAATCTAGAGTGAGTTACCTACTAGTATCCTCCAAAGGTTCCTTCCGACTAAATCTTTAGCAAATAGATGAATGTATTTAATTCCCAAGCTGCCAAAATCTTTAGGAACTATGAGGAAGGACCACTTTCTTAAGTGCATTTATTGTGACACATTGTTGCCTACCCATAAGAAAAGGTTTTTGAGTTTTTTTTATATTGTGTAGGATACCTTTAGGGATGGATATGATAGAGTTATTGTTAAGCCCTAATATTGGCTCATTACCCCTTAATTGGGGCATATTAGATTAGTAATGTTATTATATTTATGTCGGCTTTACGCCATTAGTTGTAATTTAGATTAGTAATGTTATTTTAATTATGTCGGATTTAAGCCATTATACCTCCTAGTCTCCTATATATACCAAGGAGACATTTTCATTTTGAATCATCTTGTACTTGAACATTTAAGTGGGGTAAAAGG
>SNQJ01S0229257.1:0-14373 GCA_010110895.2 Picea sitchensis
CTTCTAGAAGCGGAAGCTTCTATTAGGTCTTCTTACATCCGCCTTATTCTATTTTATTGAAAGGTCTTATTAATATTGACCTTTATTACATCCGAATACATTAATCTACCTATGTGCGGGTTAGGACCTTAACAAACAGGTTAGAGATTCAAACATGTACTTAACAAATTATGAATAACTCATGAATTGGGACGAGAAAAGCATTTTCTTTATTACTTTGAATGAGTCAACTTACAAAAATTCGAGACTAGCCACCGCTCCACGAACCTGATCTTGGGCTCCTCTTTAATTGTCCTCCAACTTCTTTTCTTCGTATCTCTTCTGGCACAAGGATGGCTAAAGGGTTGGGACAATGGGAATATGCAAATGGGTAGAGTTTCTTTGCTATATTTTTCCTCTTCCAAATGGGACCCCTAGCCCTTCTTTTATAGGCTAGAAGAATCTAGGTATTTGGACGAACCCTCGGCCATGCATGGATGGGAGTTTCAGTTAACTCACCCAGAGCTATGTGTTTCTTCGACAACTTTCCTTTTTTCATGCTTTTGTTGGTCCATGCGGGTTTTTTTTAGGTTAGCTAGCATGTACATGTGTGCAGTAGTGGAGTAGGGTGTGTGGGCCCTTATAAAAGAGGTTTTTTAAAGAGTTTCTCAGCAGTGCTTTGGCAAAGAAGGGATCTGAGATGGCCTGATGCCAGGTAAGAATGTATGGTGCAATTTAGGGTTATAACATATGCCCCCTAATGTGTGAGGTCAGAAGAGAATTTGATGGCCAAAATGCATTACCAATCTTTACTGATGTGCCGAACGATTGAGCCCAAGGATCAGGAACCAAGAGGCACTATCTGCAAAATAACAAATGTCTCACCGAGGCAAGCATACCCATGATCAGGATAAAATAGAATCATGGCTACCAATCAAGTACACTGTAGATCCATGTCATATAACTATATAAAGAGTAGCCGTGGACAATACACAACGGAGCTACATCTGAAAATAAAAAAGATATACATATAAAGTATCCATCTTCTAGAAGCTGATACGGCCTGATGGTTGGAGAGGAGGTCTTCAGAGCTCGAGAAACTACTTAAAAATATTCAAAACTCGGGTAGGAGTTTAATATGAGGGTACGACTGCACTACCTAGAGGTCTTTGACGGTTCGTCGGTCATGGACTTGATGATCAGACTGAAGGCTTCAATGATTTTGAACAAGGACTTGAATGGAAATTCAGGATGGCTAGGTATGAGGGCAAGAGACAAATTGCATAGGGGCCGACTCAGTCTTGGTGACAAACTTCCCTTGGACAATAGAACGACAAATGATGAGACTTAGGCAACATGGAATTAATCATAAGTCTACAAAGTAGGAGGCAATACAAACTCTCCATATGTTTCGAAGAATAATCAAACGGAGAAGGACACAACTCTATGTAGTGAGAACAACTTCCTAAGGTCGTACTACATCTCATAGTTTGATGAACAAACATATAGATGTTCCTTATCCAAGGGCGACTCATTATGCTGCCAATAAAGAAAATACTTTTCCCATCCTCTTTTTGGGGTATATTTGATTTTTTTTTTGTCTTTTTCAATAATTTTAGGAAAAAGAATAAAGGAATATTATGTTACAATGGAGGAACGAGTGTTGCAAACATACAAGTTCAAGGCATAAGGAAAATACTGATGTTCTCGTATAATGATACTCGGGAAAAATCCTCTGGGGGCCAAGGGTGTTAAGATGCATAAGAAAACTGTTACAAGGTTGGCATATAAGGTATGCAAACGCGGTTAACAAAACTCACAATGGTAACGTCCTTCTATGTAAGTTTAACGAGCCCAGAGAAGGTAAACTTGGTGGTTTTTCATATTTAGAGAGTCTAAAAAAACATAAAAGGAGACTCCATTGGGGTACCTTTTTCGAAGATAGTCTAGTCGGTTCGAAAAAGGGGTAAACTAACACTGACAAGACGTCTATTCAAAACCATTTTAATGAGTGTGATAAAGACAAGATCACTCGAAATTTTTTTCATTTTTAAGGAGTCTGAAAAAAGCTTAACTATGGACTTTGTCAGGAATGTTCTTCTGGACCGGTTTAACGAGTGTGAAAGAATAAGGTCACTTGGCGATATTTTCAATTTTAGAGAGTCTGAAAAGAGCTTAACTATGGACTCCGTGGGGGTTCCTTCTTCGTAAGTTTAGTCCCTCAAGCCCAAAAAAGGGATAAAATTATACTTGAGAGTACTCTTCTATAGAGATGAAGTTTCATAGAGTATACATTTGTTCGTATAGTTGACCGTCTAGACCAAAAAATGGGTAAACTACCATCGAACATACGTGACTTCAAATTTCAGTTTAACGAGCGTGAAAGGCCACAAGATCCCTCGACAATCTTTTCATATTTAGAGGGTCTGAAAATGGCTTAAAAGAAGACCCGTTATTTTTGGGGGGTCCTGAGGGTGAGGTCAAGAGCGAAGAAGAATCATGCAAATGAGGCTCAAAATCGTATTCAGGAAAAACTACAAGGACTCCTGAGCCTACAATGTTTTAGGGACAACATGAATACCATAATGCAACCATGATCTACCTAGGGCATCCATGTTCTGGTAAGCTCTACCACCAAGTTGCAACACTTCTAAGGTAGAGATGATGGTTTCGTGTCACAACCTGATGGGATCAATCCTATGGAAAAGGAAAAAGACAACAAGATACAAAAATCAGGGTAGAAACCTAACCTATATGTTCCAGTTGATCGTCGAATTTTTTTTCCATGGACCGTTAAAAATTACTCAAAAATAAAAAAAAATTGTCCCAATACCTGATCAAATCCCTTCTATGCAACTCTTGAATCACTCTAAATGTTTTCTGGTATAAAGAAAATGATAAGGGAGGCCAAAAAGTCTAAATAGAAGCTGACAACTCATTATCACTATTTTTGCTTTGGAAATTGACTCTGGAGCCAAAAGACCCCATTTGATTAAAGTGGCGATTCCAGGAGCTACAGTGGACAAAACGAACTTATGTTTGGACCAAGTAAGTGCAAACTCCCTTATCTTGAATTTTATGTCTTTATTTATGCATTGGGTTTCATTTTTTAGGGGGGCATCGAACTTTAAAAAGTCGGCCCTAGGTTCACGTGGGCTATCTCAGGACAAGCCATGTGTACATTCAGGCAGAGTAAACTCTGCACGTGTGTACACGCAACTGTCACCATTACAACACGCCTAGGCCCTCGTATGGAATGAAAGAGGCACAAAAAGAAATGGTTTAACTCTCCTGAACCTTTTTGTTTTGCAAGATGTATGTCCATTGGAGAGAAAGAGAGCATGAAGAGGTGAATGAGTTGGTCAGGAAAGAACCCAATGCTATGGCGACGTTGATGCAGTGTGGGTTACTCAAGTTTTTTCTATGTCCTTTCATGCGGGCACAACCTAGTCTACTGAATGCCTTGGTTGACTACTGGCATCCGGATGCAGAGACATTCATGTTAGAGGGGAAATCACTGGTGCCCATGGTCGAGGACATTTACTTTTTGACTGGCCTCTCTAGGAGAGGGGAACCAGTCAATTTTCTAACTTTTCCTGCGGGGATGCATAACATAGAGGAATTGATAGGTCTATATTGTGCAGCTGATACAGACTGCGTGAGAACACAGGTTCCTATAAGCAATATCACTAACCTATCGCTATAGGCGATAGTATTTCTTATTGGGTGAATTACTAGTTATGTGGCTCTACAGCAGGCATCCCATGCACAGATGAACTGTGTAGTCCAGTTCTTAAATGCACAAGTTTTTAATTGGAGTACCACTTTTCTTGAGTACATGAAGAGGCAATTGACAGATTATCGTTTGCAGACACATAGGAAATTCAGGTTCAGGACCATTCTGTGTTCGTTCTTTTTTGAGAGAGTTCCGAGCTTCAATCCTCGAGTAGTGGTACAAGGACATTAGGCCTCTCTTCCTGCTGTGTGTAGATAGGTAGTACTACTGCCGTGACAAGGTGGTGGAAGGACCAATGAGTCCTTCGATGATGAATTTTTTGCATGGCTATCATGACATATCCTGGTTATAGAGGACTACCCCTACGCCAGGATTGATTTTTCAAGAGACCCGGAGATACCAGTACCTCCTGGTGAGGAGCGAGGGGAGATGGGTAAGTCTCCACCTTTGTAGTTTTTTTTGTTGTATATGTAATTTTTATGTTGTTTTTTTATATGTATCATTTTTTTTGTTATGCCAGAGTATTTGATGGATGTGTGTTTCATTGTGTGCAGATGTGGGACCAATGTGACCCGCTGACTATGCGAGGAATAGGTGTCTTCCTCGGCTAGGGGCCGCACCTGTCACTACAGGGGGACCAATAGTTGCAGGAGAACTTCTAGCTGGGGAGGCTGAGAGGGTATTGAGATGGGTTGAGTGTAACTTTACTGTTCTCACTCGCACTGTCCCGATGGCAGAGATTGAGGACCTGCGACCATCTATGCAACCTCATGTAGTGGGGGCACCACAGATGTGGGTCTGGTTGTTTCGGCATTTAGCCAATGCTATGGACCAGTATAATAGGGCCCATAGGCCCTAACTTTAGCTAGACATTTTGACGTTCCACGAGCACTACTTGTATATATTGTTTGAGGCGCTTGCGTCCATCTATGTACTCTGGTTACTTTATGATATTATATATGTTTTTTTGGTCTTTTGTGTCTTATGGATCATGCGTGAAAAAACGTATTTACATGCTTATGTTAATGTTCTTTCATATGTGTGCACGATGCCAACCTAAAATTTGCTTAGCTAGAGTATCTGTAACTTGGTTTAATCTCCTTGGAACATGAAAATATGTAATATAATCAAAGTTTCATTCTAAGAGACGTACCCTAAGGAATCGTCGGTGTAAAGTTGGATCATGAACCCAATACACTCTGTTTAACTGAGACACAACTAGTTGAGCATCGAGATAGAACCAGAGATGATAGATACCCAATGAAAAAGCGTCATGAAGAAAATCAATAACTGCACTATACTCGGAAAAATTATTTGTGGTGTCACCTAAGCATATCCCTCCGGAAGATAATAACTGACCTTTAGGTGTAAAGATTACCCAAGCTGCGGAGGCAAGACTCCAAGTGTGTCGACTAGCACTGTCTACATACCCAACGAAAACCTTGGAATCAATTGACGTCTACCACAGTGACAAAAGATAATATCAACGACACATCCATAACACTAAAAGAAACTAAAAAGTAATAGTACAAAGACTATACATATGTTACAAAACGTTACCCACAGTGACCTTCCTATGAGTAATACTTTATGAGGTAGAGCCCATATCTAAGCTCCGTCAAAGAATTCCCTTCAAAATCAACCAAACGATAAGTGCCCTTTTTTAATACCTCTTTTATGATGAAAGGTCCGAACCACATGGGTTTGAATTTGCCTTCCCCCAGGGGGTCCTTATCTTGGTCATAGACTAGGACAAGGTTGCCTTCAGAGAAAATCTGAGGAAGAACGGACCTATCATATTGACACTTGACCTTATGTTTGTGAGCCTCATTGTCCAGGGCTACATCACGACGCTGCTCATTGAGCTGCTTAAGGTATACTAACCGTTCTTCGAGTGGAGAGGTGTCTGGCAATAATTGCACTGCCAATTTTAGAGACGAGATCTGACATTCGATGGGCAAGACTGCCTCCAGCCCGTAAATGAGTTGAAAAGGTGAGAAACTAGTTGCAGTCTTAACAGATGTTTGGTAAGCCCATAATGCCAAGTATAACATCAAATGCCAATTTGACTTGGCTGAGTTGATAGTTTGTTGTAGAATAGTCTTAAGAGTTTTGTTTATAGCTTCCACCTGCCCATTTGCTTGGGGGTAGTAGGGTAATGAATGTTCCTGCCGTAACCCAAGCTTTGATGTTAACTCGATCATCATTTGGTTTTGAAAGTGACTACCATGGTCAGTGAAAATCTCCCTTAGGACATCGAACCTTGCTATTATCTGATTGAATAAAAAGAGATTTGCAATCTCTCCATCATCTTTAAACGTTGGCATAGCTTCGACCCACTTTGTGAAATAGTCTACAGCTACAATGATATAGCAGTGCCCCCTTGCTAAAGGAGGGTTGTAAGTAGTGTAATCAATCCCCCACTTGGTGAAGGGACCAACTTCGATGACAGGAAACATGGGAGCAGGATGTGCCCTCATCTTCTGAGAGAAGATTTGGCACGGATGGCACTTCTTGACCGATTCGATACAATCTTTTATAAGTGTCGGCCAGAAGTAACGTGCTCGTAGAATATTTTGGGTTGTTGCCAACCCAAACAAATGATCGCCACAAGCTCTGGTATGGCAGTTGTTAATCACAATAACTGCTTCCTCATGAGTGAGACATCGGTGTAGGATGCAATCTACACCTCTCCGATAGAATGTATCTTCGATTATGAGATAATTCTTAGCCTGATGGCATATACTTTGATGCTCATCACGAGAAGTAGAGGTGGGGCACTTCTTAGTCTGGACATAGATAAGTATATCTCTGTACCAGGGATCCAAAGATGTTATCAAAAACATATCTCCCCGGATAGGTGATTCTTCAGGCACAATGTCACATGATTTAACCGAAAGTTCTGAAATACGTTCTGCGAAGACAAGTGACTTTTTAGACTTTCCTGAAATGAAGTCTAAGTCAAACTCTTGGAGGATAACTATCCATCTACTAATTTTTCTACCTATTACCCATTGTGTCAACATGTACTAGAATGGATTCACGACAACAATGACAGTGGTCTTGTGAAACATAACATAATGACGGAATCATTGAACAACATGAATTGCATCCAACACAAGTTTTTCGATGTGAGAATAATTGAGTTCTGGTCCTACGAGGCCTTGGCTCAGGTAATAGATCACATATTCTGAGAAAAAATCATCTTCCTGAACTAAAACCATGCCAATGGTTGATTCTGCTGCAGCCAAATATAATAAGAAATATTTGTTATAGTCAGGTGGCCGGAGTAGAGGGGCAGTTGTGAGGGCATGTTTCAATGCATCGACAGAGCATTGAGCCACATTGTCCCAGTAAAAAGGAACATTTTTCTTCATTAAGTGCATAAATCCCTTGGTGGTCTCGGCATAGTTGGCAATGAAGCATCGTAAAAAGTTCGCCTTGCCTTATAGACTCTGAAGTTGAAGGATTGTGTGTGGGGGGGGGCAACTGAATTATTCCCTCAACCTTGAGAGGATTGACCATGATCCCTATTGTTGACACTATGAAACCTAACAATCATCCTGACGTTACACAGAAGCTACACTTGTTTGGATTTAGGAAAATCCGAAAGTAGCGACAACATTTGAAGATAATTCAGAGGTGTGTGGGATGATCCGTTCTCTTGTGAGGTCACAATGCTAAATCATCTAGATAGGCCTTGACTATATTCTTGAGGTCATGGAAATAAAAAGACATGGCCCGCTAAAAGGTGGCTCCAACATTTTTGAGACCAGAAGGAATTTTACGATATGCGAATGTACCCCATGGGCAAATGAATGTCATTTTGTGTTGGTCTTCGAGTTAGATTTGTATTTGATTATATTCTGAAAAACCCTCCATGAAAGAAAAGGCTTTGTGACCCACAAATTAATCAATGATTTGGTCAATGAAAGGTGTGGGAAAATTATCTCTGGGACATGCCTTGTTCAAATCACAAAAGTCGGTACATACATGAATCGTGGCTTTTTTTTATTGACCTGCAAGGGGTTTGACACCCATTGGGTCAAATGGATAGGATAGATAAACCCAGATTTCAACAATTTCTCAACCTTAACCTTAATGGTTGTTGCTTTATTAGGATTAATAGGATGAAGCTTCTACCGAACATGCTTGGCATCAGGATACGTTGTGATTTCATGTTCAACTATTTTTGGATTGATACCTGGCATTTCCTCATAAGACCAGGCAAAAACGTCGCGAAATTCTTTGAAAAGATCTGTGTAGATTTGAATCTCCTTGGGGGAACAGTCCGCTTTGACGAAGAAATTCTCCATGACGTCAAGGTTTCGGGATATATTGATTGGTAAGGTTTCAAAAATAGTTTCCATATTACCCTCAGCATAAACCTCATGTGTAGCTAAGGGATTAATAGGACAAGACCGATCTCCCATCATAGTCACTGTGAATTCTCCAGCTTCAATTTAGATTAACTTTGGGAGGAAGTAGGATCTGTGATGAAGATCTTCCCAGGGTTTATCCGGACTAGTCATTGCTTCAATTATTGCTTCATCTGAGGGCAAGACTAAGTCTAATGAATCAGTGTGAGCGAGAGAACCCTGAGCCCAAATAGGCTCTAGAAGTGGATCTAACTCTTGTGAAGGAGTTGGATCAGTGTGGGCTTAAGTTTACTGGACTAAAGAGTATGCTACTTCAACTGCAGACAAGGGCATGGACATGCCCAGGTGCCCTGTCCCATCCATCGTGGCCTATGGGGAAGAAAGTATCCACGGATCGTCGAAGTAAGTCATGCGAAACGACGAAACTTGAAAAATCTCAACCTTATGGTGATTGGATATAAACTTGATATCTCCTTGAGGGGGCGGGTAATCGAAGGTACCCATCAAAGATGGTCAAAAACCAACCCCTACGTTTATGACGCCTAGTTGAGGATTATCAATCATCAGGACCGTGGATGGCCCCAAAGCAGGGTCAGGTCTAGAGAAGGACAATTGATCGATGGTCACTATACAGACTTCGTGTGGAAACAACAAGACCTGGAAAACTGTAGAAACCATTGCTTGCATGGAATAAGTCCAACTCCTTCCTAACAAGAGGTTATATTTGAGGGGAGCATCGACTACCTCTACTTTGACACACACAATATTCCCTTCTAACTGCACGGGGAAAGAAGGAACAATACCATGTGGTCGGAACGAATGACCATCAAACACAGTGAGGAGAGTAGGTGATGGAGACAAAATGGGTTGGCCAATAGCCTTCCAACATGCCAACAACATAACTCATGTTGAGGCACTCTCATTAACCACCATGCGGAAGATATTCCGAGTAAAGGTTTTCATGGGATAAGCCACAACTATCTGAAATGCTATGTGGTAAGGTAGATGAGGTTTTAAGTCGGTTGTATCCCACATGATTGTACCCGGATTACAAGTCTCGGTAGATCCTAAAGTGGTTAACAAGGCTTTCCTCTGGGAAGGGAAGCTTTGGAGGACCTCCAAAGAAGACATCGCACAAGGGGTTTGTGATAAATCTTCCACGACAGAGTAGTTCTGGGTGGCCCTTGCGTTTGGGTTATGACAAGAATTTTTGAATGTGCCTTTAGGAATGTGTGTCATTGTTTTTCCCAATGTCTTCTCAATCTATAGAGGAAGAGATGGGAGTTCCGCTTCTTTACCCTTCTCAGAAGTGATTGGTTTACTATAGTCATGCGCTCTAGTCGATATAAAAACATCACCCCTAACCATATATACGTTCGTGGATGTGGGGTTGTTCGCAGGAAGACAGGGTTCTTGGCTACCCCCTTCCGTGCTTGCAGAGGCTTGGGTGAGATTTTGTCCATGTTGAAATGGATTTGTTAACACAGTAGGCTATTGTTGCGTCACAAACTTTTGGGCTTCTACAAGCCGAGGACATAGATGGGTTGGGTGGTCTTCCATGCACAAGTTGCATGGATACCTCGCCTTCTGTTTTTCAGTGTTGTTCCTACCAGCATTATCAGTAGGTTTTTTATCCCCCTTACCCTTCTTTCATTGTTTTTTCTTTCCTTTAGGCTACTGGGTGGACTTTGGGTTAGTCAATTGCACTATGTGTACCTCCGATGTTTTGGTAGGGGAGTAGCCAAAGTAGTAGTTTGGCTGGCCGCTGTGTGTTGTATAGATAACTGCTGCAACTTCTTCGTCAATTTCTCAATGGGCTTTGTTTGTGTTGAACAAAGAATACCATCAACATTTGGTCCAACTCTCTATCTAGTTTTATCCAGTATTGAGCGTGGTGCATCTGGCAAGTTGTTGTATAATAAACTGGACTGAGAATATATGAGATCAAATTGTTGAGCTCTCATGATGGTGTCCTCTTCAGAGAATACTCCTGACATTGTGCCATTTTTGGATAACTGTGGGACCAAAGACTAAAGGAACCACTCAAGCAGGAATGCTGGTGGGACTGGCACCTTAATTAGACTCTTCTGGCGTCTCCATTCTCGAATGTGATCAGAGATATGGTCCATTGTTGTCTGTTCGAAATTGGCCAGCAGCTCTGTGCCAACGTCGTATCTCACAGGTAACTGGAAATGGTTTAGGAAAGCCATTTCCAACTCATCGAAGGAAGAGTATCTTGAGCGATCGAGCTCAATGTACCATTTCGCAACACTCCCAATAAGAGTACGTTGAAACAATCACAACTGTACAGAGTCATCTTTCAATGAGTTAGATGAGCACCAAAGATGGGAGGTAGTCACAGGATCTCCTGGATCTTCATTAGGCTTGGCTTCGAACTTTGGAATGTCTAAAGGAAACTTCATCGACATAGGAGCCCAACATGGATCATGACAAATAGGGTCATTCAACAACGTTGTCAAATATAGCAAGTGTAAAGTCACTAGGAAGGGTAGTTTGGGTTGTTGGTGATAACCTGGGAAAAAGGGGCCTGGAGTTTGACTGGCACCAAGTTGCGAGGAAACGTTTGGCTGATAGCCCGGATTCTGGTAGAAACCATGGCCTTGACTAGCGTATGGATTTTCTATATGTGGAGACATCATCGACTGAATTCCCAAATAGGACATAGATGGTGGGGCATGCATTATATTCAAAGGACTCTGGGAAGGGTTGCCCCATGTCGGTCCCATAGGGATAGGAATAGTAGTTTGTCTGGGGTTCCATTGATTGTGGAAAGAATTACCCAGATCAAAATTCCGGATGAGGGAACGGATCCCTGCCCATAATTCCAAGGCCCTGATGTGGAAGAAGTTCCTAGGTTTGCCCCCTGTGCATGAATAATACGCTGCATAGGAATAGATTGTCCAAAACTGGGATTGCCCCCAATCGGGAAGGTGGCGGACGAGAAGGCGTTGTGACCAAATGTTTCGGTCAAAGAAAACAGTGTCGAACCTACTAGCATATCATGCGAAGGTGGTCCTTGACTCCCCGCTCCAAATAAACTATGGTATGTAGGTTGCTTGGTGGATTGCTGATGCGAGCCACCGAGTGAAGGGGATGAAGGAGGGATATGACCTCCTCCATAAGGGAAAGCTTTAAAAGGAGAAGGAGTGCCCCCCATGTGACCTTGTAGAGGAGAACTAGAGCTCCCTACCCCTAGACCTGAAGTCTGTAAAGTGGAGTAGGAAAGTACATGACTTGTACTTGAGCTAGGCATCCCGTATGAGAATGGAGGGCCTGTCGCACTTGGTGTGAAAGGGGTTGTGGCCGCTGCCAAAGAAGGGATCGGATCACTGTGTGATGTAGAAGTATTCAAGACCATGGTGGCTCGGACCGGTGATGGTGGGTTAGGAGGTGAAAACTCTCCTGTGGTGACAATCGTAGTGGGAATTGAAGAATTCCTAGAAGGGGTAACAACATTTGTTTCCATTTCTATGTGCAACACTATCTGGAGCTCGTAAAATTGAATTGGTACAATGAAAGGTGCCAAGAAATCAGTGGTTGGGGTTTCAACAAGGCCAAGATCATTCACTTCAAGGTCCAAAATGGTCGATTCCCTCGGATGTTGGTTAGGCACAATTGCTTGTAACCCGGTCGCTTCAAAAGACCCTTGTTGGTCTAGCTTTCACCTTAATGGTGGCGAGGGTGGCTCTAGTGTAACCGGCGGCAGGCCAAGAAGCCTTCGTGACCGACAGAGCTCGTGATCCTCCACTGTGTGAGAATATCAAAGACACTCTAGGGTAGTCTAAACGTTCAAAAGTAACACACACTAAAAAGTCCCTAGAAGATAAGACAGACAAACATTAAATTAATTAGAAGAACAATTACAACAACCAACACTAGAGAAACTTACTAGTGCAAGTGCAACTCGAACACAGAATCACCCTCCAGGTATACTCTGCAAAGCATGGCCCAATCTTTGTCCTAGGTACCATGGTATACCCCCACAGTCACCTGTATATGTCCCTAAAAATGATAGGTGACTAGGTTTCCAACGCGCGAATAGTCACCAGGCGGGTACAGACGAAAGTTGGGTAGACCACAATGAGTAGGGTATCGAGCCCAAAACCTGTCAAGGGTATCAAAAACAAGTGGTTTGGAAGACAAATGAGGACCTCGAACGGATTCGAGACCCACGAAGCCCTGTGGAAAATGCAATCGATGGAATCCCAAAACAAGCCCTCTATATGTGTTCTCCACTATGATTGGTCCAGTTTTGGAGGGGTTATCTCTGCTACCTTTCCGCACGCGACCTCGTGTTTATCCCCTATGTTAGAGGGGGATCCTAGATAACTTTCACAATACTGGACTTAGACACTTCCTAAATCAGACTCCAATGTTTGATTTTAAATGGCCTTGAAGAGTTTCCTCTCCAACCTAATCCAAGGCCCTAATCCTGAACAAGTTGGTTAACTCTACAAACATAAAAGTCTAATAAATTTTAGTTTTAGAATTAATTTTATGGCTTTGTCTTATGTCAAGGGGTATGAAAGTTAAACTGATGATGTGTAAAAGACGAAAGAAAAAATGAATAAAAAGCTGGAAACAAAAGAAACTTTTACTTAATGCAAAATTTCAACAACTTTTCAATATATATATTTTTTAATTTCTAAGATTTTGGACAGCAAATTCTAAAGAAATTTCACTTGACTACAAGCTACTTATGATCTAAGTAAACTGCAAAAACTTATGAAATAAACGACTTTTCCCTGGCTAATAATACATAAACACACTCTTCAACCAAACAAGAAAATGAAACAGATTTTTTTATTATTTAAATGCTGATAAAGCAACACGAAAAAATACCAACAAGTAAAAACCAAGAGAAACAATTTTGGCTTAATCGCAGATCGCAAAGAATCACTTCAAAAAATCACACACTAGCAACTTTAAAAAATGACTCTCACACTTGTCTAAAAACCTTAATTTTTTTTTTATGACAACTTTTTAAATGAGAAAAAGCAAGCTAAGGGTAAGATTAATCCTAGGCTACTGACTGCTAAGACAGAGATTCAAATACCTAGGAGGTATAACTCTCATCAAGGGAAATGATGACTACCTTACCCCCAACAAAAACTATCCTTTCCAAGCACGCTACTGATAATCCAACAACAAGCATGTGAACACGAGTTGTATAGAGCCAGAGGGCGTGTACACGCGGACTGACCTTGTACAGGCTGCGTGTATATCTAAACTCTGAGAAAAACCAAAAAAAGACAACCCAAACTAGGAAGAGAGCACTGATATTGATAACCAGGATCTCTTGAAGGCTTGGACACTCTTTTTAACAGAAAAAAACAAAACAAGAAAGGAAACAATCATAAAGAAAAACAATATGAGATAAGACTACAAACAACCAAGACTCAGAAAGAATTCCAGAAAACCCCCGAGAATGTCAGATTATGACAGGGAAGAGGATGACTGCCTCAAAAATTCTCTGGACTCTACACGCTACTGCTACTTCTTCAGCTAGCATTCACACGTGGGTTGTAAGAGAGTAGGGAGCGGGTACATGTGTGCAGACCTTATGTAGGCCACGTGTACCTCTGTGGGTCCTGAAACAACAAAGTCAAGCAAATCAGAGAAATTTGGTATGGAAAACAGACTCTCTGCTAGCTCAGACTTTACAGAAACTAAAAAAAAAAAGGCAAGAAAAACCAGTCTTATAAACTACCCAAAAACACATAAAATTCCTAAGAACACTAGAGATCTCCCCAGTATGGTCACCAATTATATTGGGAGGGAAATATCCTTACGGACTAGAAAATAGGTTTATGCTTTGCATGCAGATATGAACAAGAGAAAATCTACTTTCTACCTTCGTCCCCAGACTTAAATCCTATTTCTTTTCAGTAAAACATGGCTAGATCAACCTACCTTATTCCAGGCGTTTGATGTCGATCCCTTGTCGCACTTGATCACTTGTTCACAGTTCTCCTTTCCAACGCTAACCTCATACATGATCTGGATTATTTTCGGCATGAAATGAGATCGGAGATATAATAAAGAAATGTACAGAGACTGTAAAAATACAGAGTGGAAGACTCGCTAGAATGGTGGCAGCTTATCTCTGAGAAGAGATATGATGGCTACTCGCATTCGAAAGAAGATGATTACAATGAGGCTCTGAAGGCCTTTTTACAATAAATGGGAATTCCAAAAGTCCTAGAAATCCAAAAACCTAACCCTAGGAGATGAAGCGCCAAAAGTCATGTGGGCCCC
>SNQJ01S0229258.1:6113-20486 GCA_010110895.2 Picea sitchensis
TGGTGCCATTTACTTCACCAAGACTGATTTGTGCTCTGGCTATCATCAAATCAAGATGAGGGAACAAGATGTGCCCAAGACAACTTTCAGATGCCACTATGGCCACTTTGAATTCATTGTTGTGCCCTTTGGACCAACCAATGCGCAAAGCGCTAGCCACTTTTCAGTCATACATGAATCATGTCTTTAAGAAGCAATTGAGGAAGTTTCTTCTAGTCTTCTTGACTAGTTGATATATAGTAAAACTTGGGAGGATCATCTCAAACATGTAGACAAGATCTTAAGCATCATGGAGGAACAATCTTTGTATGCTAAGGAATCAAAATGTGAATTTGGGATGATTGAAGTCCTTTATTGGGGACAATTATTGGAGAAAAGGGGGTATAGGTGCATCGGGAAAAAATCCAAGCTATACTTGATTGGCCAACTCCCAAAACTCTTACAAAATTGAAGGGATTTCTTGGCATTTGCAGTTATTACAGGAGGGTTTTCAAGGAATTCTCTCAGCTTTGCGCAACACTGACGAATTTGGACAGAAAAGGCACATTAAGGTGGAGCTAGGAGGCACAGGTAACATCTGATAACATGAAGAAGGTAATGAGCACTTGTACAGTCCTCTCTTTACAAGATTCCTCTCAGCCCTTCATTTTGGAGTGTGATGCATTAGGGTAGGGCATTGGAGCAGTCCTTGTGCAGAATAGCCATCTCATTTCCTATGAGAACCAAAAATTGAGAGGGCCTGAGATCTTGTACACTATTTATGACAAATAATTGTTGGCCAGAATATATGCTCTAACTAAGTTCATATAGTATTTGGTTGGGGCAAAATTTGTAGTTAGGACTGATCATAACAACCTCAAGTACTTCCTAGACCAAAAATATCTCAATGAGAGGCAGTAAAAATGGGTGAGCAAGATCCAAGACTATGATTTTGACAATGAATTTGTCAAAGCGAAGAACAATGTGGTTGTTGATTCTTTATCTAGAATACCTTCAATTTATGCCATGACAGATACTTCAGTTGACTAGAAGGCGCATTTGTTGGCAAAACATTACAAAAACAGGTTTGCATGCGAATTAATGGATGGACAGGTGCAAAATGATAACTTCATAATCATAGATGACATAATATACTACATGGGCCGAATTTTATTGGTTCTTGAACCAATGTTCAAAAGGAAGGTGTTACAAGCATGTCATGGCTCACCTTTAGTATGGCATCAAGGGTTCATCAGGACACATAGACATGTAAGGGAAAGATTTGCATGGAAGGGCATGAAGGAAGATGTCATGTGCCACATCGGGGAATACCCCACTTTCCAAGAGAATAAGGATGAGCACAACCATCCAACAGGCATATTGCAACCACTTCCTATTCTAGAGCACAAATGGGAGACTATCTCCATGGATTTCATCACAGGTTTGCCCAAGGTTTAGGGAAAGGTTCTTCTTCTTCTTATATATGCATGTTCTGTACCCCCATGTGGGAATTGTAATAAAATTAGCTAGCATGAGGTATCTATTATGTAAAAGGCTCAACACTTTGAGACTTGGTCATCAATGCATACTCTATAGTGTTTTTTTTTTCACTCGTTAATTATATCTTGTTTTTTAGCGATTTATAATTTTCTAAGCTTTTTCACTCGCTTCCTCCAAAGCTGGAGTGTGTGATAATGGTTAGGCCTTAGTGTGTTTTGTCTGATTCTAGTGTCTAATGTATATTACCATTCTAGTCATTTATCTAGAGTCTCATGGACATGCATTATGTCCCTCTAGGATTTTTTTATTATTTTAACAAGTGGTAAAATTTCCCATAAAACAAGATTTTTACCTTGTAATTCGATGTAATATAAAAAAGTGGTAGTAGGAGGAAATATATGCCTTAGGGGGTATCATTTTCTAACCCAGAATACCCCCTTTACCCATCTACCCTCTTTTCTAGAAAAATAATTGACTTTTGCTCATCAAAAATCCATTTTACTCGTAAAAGGTGAATGAAAGACATATAAATCAGCGCCCTATTATTAGGGAAACATGACCGAGTCATGTTTTTAGCTTGTCTCCAGTTCACTTAGCCTCATTGGTTGTTAGTGGTTGTTGAATAAGAGTGGTAACTTAGCTCTAGTTGATGGAGATCTCTATGCAAGGTGTGCCCTCCCTCTCAAGAGGTGGTGCACTCAAGGAGAGATGTTCCTACCTATTGAGAGGTGGTGCCCTCCTACTCACCTATCTCTTGAGTGGTCGCACTTTATTGGAGTTTTCTTGAGACTTGGCATACATCTAACCTCACATTTGTCCAATCCACCTTGGGATTTGTGCCCTCCCTCCTTTAGAAGTGTGCCCCTCTTCTCCATTTAAGAAAGCATTATCCTCATCATTTAGCTAATGAGAGCTTTGGTCAAGCTTGTTGTTGTTGTTATAGCAAGTTTTTCCTCACCCCATGCAACTTGCTCATAAGTCCTTTCCATTTCCCTATGCAAACTTGAAGTCCCTTGTTGTACCTTCCAGAGCCAAAAAACAATATTTTTCCACATATGCGCACCCTACCAATTAGACAGCATGTGTATACGCAGGTTGCACCACTACAGCCTACGTACATTGAGTTTGGTGCTCAAAATTAAAAATTGTATTGGGTTTCCATGTCACGTCACGAGATACATGATCCTTGACCTTCCATATACTGGAAACGTTTCGACTCGGCCCTTCAGTTCCATTTGAACGCTATAAATTGAGCCATATCCAAGACGTGGAAGAGGAGAGAATTCAACTTTTGAGAGAAAAGATTCTATGGAGAATTTTCACTTCACACTGAGTCTGCATCCCTTTATCCTTGAAAGTTTGAACACATTGTTTAGCAGAGAGCTATTCCCTCTTTGATGGAGAATCTCATTGTCTCTTTTATATGAGCTTGCCTTTAGTGGAGGATTGAAGTGGTGGAGGCCCAGCTAGAAGGGAATTGGTTTCTCAGTTACGAGACGTGCCGACACGGAAGTTTGTCACTTGTATACTTATGTTGATTATTTTAATAAAAATACTCTTTCCTCGTCTAATTGATATCTTGCAAATATTTGAATTGTTATTCTATGGGCGTATTTGTCATGTATGTCAATGTATTATGCTATTTTACATGCTAAAATTATATATTATCACCATATGCTTGTGTATCTTTGTTGTTGAAGACAAGTTGTAGGTATAAAGCTTTGATTTGTGTGCTCAACGGTGGTCTTCATCGAACGTCCAGAAAAGGTAGGCTTTTGATCCTGTCCTGTTAGAATTTTCATTTATATAGCATACTTGAGATTAGAGTTGATTTTTGTAGTCATTCCGTCTGTTGTGGTTTACCCCATGCCATAGAGTGATTTTCCTCGTAATAAAATTGGCAACCATACTTGGGATTGATCTTCTGTTTTGGGGTTTTTAGTGTTTTTATCCTTGAATTTCTCTCTGTTAGCCTAAGTTTTTTTGTCGTGTGATTGCTTGACAACCTATTTTTACTTTGCATTTGAGTTTTCTTTGCTTGATCCTTGCCCTGGCACTGTTTTACTAGATATACGCGTGTTTTTCCTTAAGAGGCACGTACATACGCGAGTTATCCTTCTATAGGGCGCGTACATGCACGAGTTTTACTTAAACAGTCGTGTACATCAACTTTTTAGGCTTCCTACCTGAGTTTGGTGTTTGCTGGGTTAGTTTTGATGGTTGTTGAGTCTTCTTGGGTCTTTGTTCTAACTATTGAGTGCCTACAGAGTGATAGGAAACCTTCTTTTTGTTGAATTTTGGGGCGAGTTTCTTTGTTATCATCTTTTTCACTGGTTGTCCTTGCATCTTGGTCTGAGTGTTTTCTTCTTGGTATCCTGCTTGGCTTGTCTCTTTTTGCTTGCAGTGGGGTCTCTATATCAAGTTGTTATTCAGTCCTTGCGTTTTCGTTTCTTTATATTGATAATACAAAAAAAAAGACTCATTTTGCATTATGGCATTTGCTCTTTTGGTTATTTACTATTGATATTGACATATGTGGAAAGATTGCATCTTATTGAAATTGTAGAATTGCATTGAAAGTTACATTGAAAGCTGCATTTAAAAGCTTATCATCTTTTGAGAATTTAAGATTAGGACTTAGCACTATGTTCATATTCATTTCTTTTATATGATAAGCCATAAAATCATCAGTTTTGCGACCACATCTCTTGAGTAAACAAAATCCATTAAAAGTAATGTTCATTAATTAAAAGTGATTAGAAACTATTTTATTTTTCAGAGTACGCAAACGAGCATAGGATATAGGGCCTTGGAATAGGATTTTGTGAGTAAACTTCTCCAAGGCTATTAAACTAAACATATGTGTCTAACGAGGGAGTGGTGAAATCCATTATGTAATTAGTGATGTTAGGACGCTCCGCTCACACTGGAGTTAAGCACGAGGTGGCGTGAAGTTGGTGCAGAGATAACCCTCTAATACCTTCTTAGCGTCAGTGATATTTATGGGGATCTATTCGTATTTGGGGGTCTTGCTAGTACCTTTACCTTCGTGAGAGGCGATGCTTTCAACTTTTTGGGCTTTGTTACCTTGCCCATACGGTGGACTTGACTTACCATTGTTCGCCTTCACATTGGTTGCATCGTGGTGGCTCTAGTTGCTTGACATAGGTTGCCACATAGGTTACTTGCAAGGTTTATTCTGTAGGTACCCTAAGTCAGATAAGGGTTGGATAACACACAACCTTTATGGAGGATTACCTCTCCGGGGGGATCTGGCCAATTGCACTGTTAATCCCACGAGGGCCATTATAATTGATTTTGATACCTCAAATCTTTTGAAGGGAGTCTCAGGACCCCCTTGGGTGAGGCATACCTACTCTAGTGAGGGAGGGCCCTTTTCAACTATTATATCTTGTTTGTGTGCATTTGGCCTTTTTTGTTTATTTTGGTGTGCTCTGTGATTGTTGTTGGCCCTAGGATTTGGTTTTATATCTTGAGTCTTGAGTCATCGTGGAGCTATACCAACTTCCTCGTAGGCCTCGTCGTTTGTTGAAGTTACCACCGCACCTTGATTCTTTTCCTTCTAAGAGGCGCAAAGTTATTAAATGTGTTATACATACCTCCACCAACCAGACTTGTGATTATACAATTATGAGTACTGAGTCGAGTCAGAAAGACATAAGGAGTCCCTTGACTCCTATACCTACTGTAGTTAATGGGGTTCCTTCGACTCCTTCAACCGTGACGATTCTAGCACCGAAGGTTCCCATCATTACTCCTATCCAGCCTGTGGTTGCTACTCAACCCATAGTAACGAACCCTTTTGGGTCTCTTTTCAGTACACCTAGATACAATACTCAGTCCATACCTTTCGTATCTAACCCTTTCTCTTTTGGTATGTCAAATATGACATCACAACTTTCATCCTCCATTCCAATGACTAATGCAAATCCTAGTATTGGACCTAGGGGCATGGCCCCTCCGCATACTCCTCTCTCGTTTGGTGGAAGTCAAATTCCCCAAACGAATCGTTCGGTTGAGGGTCGGCCTCCGTTTTCTTTCGGGTCTAATATTGGTCTCAATGCTCCTGGATGGACTACTCAACCGAGTGGACAAGCCACTTCCTATGTTTCATCCATTCCCCTTTGCTCCTCCACGTCGATTTCGAATAACACATTTGGTATGACGAATCCACCTCTATCCTCCGGATTTCCACCCGGAGGGGGTCAGTTTCATACTATGGGAAACCCTCAACCTGGGGCCACTCCAACTGGGGACAATGTTTATAACCCTCATTATACCATTCCTACATGTATGACGCCCATACAACCTCTTATGAATCAGTTTGGAGGAGTATAATACCATGGCAGACAGGGCCATGGTGTATACCAGAACCCTAGATGGTCTACAATCCCTCAACATCAATCTTCCTGGGAGCATGGGCTCAAATGCCGTAACCCCAACTCCCTTTTCTCGCCATGCTTAATTTTTCAAATTTGTCAAGATTAATGAATGACCCAGTGCGTCACGATCCGTCATGGCCCCCCATCTCCACCAAGATTCCTTCAGACATTCCAAAATTCGAGGGCAAGACTGGCGAGGATCCAGGTGATCACGTTACTACTTTTCATCTTTGGTGCTCATCCAATTCTCTTAATGACGATTCTATTTGTTTGATACTATTTAAACGCACCCTCACGAGGATTGCAGTGAAATGGAACATTGAGTTACCAAGGGGAACATGCGAAAATTTTAATCAGATGGTTTTGGTCTTTCTCAACCACTTCCAATTGTTAGTTCGTTACGATGTCGTCATAGAACTTTTGTCGGCCTTCCCCCAAGATAACACCACACATATCTCGGACCACATCCAAGAGTGGTGTAGATGGAAGAGGTTGATAAAAGCCTACATTCCTCCAGAGTTTTTGTTGGAGTGGTTCCTTAAATCCCTATTGCCTTATATTTCGAAGGATGTCTCTACATCCAGGGTAACATCTGAGGAAGAATATATTTTCAAAGCCCAAAAATTAGACCTCATATATGCCCAATCTGGGATGTTATAAGAAATTCTTCCTGACGCGCCATGGTCAAATTATGACCCTAGAAAAAATCTCAGGCCTCATGCCGATGACATCATAGGCTCTGCAAATGCTAAGTCTACAGACTTGGTGAAGAACCAGTTGAAGGAGTTGTCTCTAAGCCATTCTGTAGCAGGACAAACTTCATCTTTGTCCTCCACTCCCACTTAGTCGACGGATGTGCATTCTATGCAGTCGTCAACTAACCCAAATGGTAACCAACAACCAAGAGGGAATTAAAAGAAAGGACGAGGTAATAATTGTAAGGGTGGGAGAAATAATAATAAATCCAAGGACGACACTAACAATAATAGATAGAATAATAATGACCATGAGGGCAAGAAATAAAAGTAGAAGGTGAAGTTTCCTTGTAAACTTTGTAAATATGATCACCTTACCCACCTATGCCCCAAACTTGAGGAAGCTTTGAGGGTCTTATCTCAACCGCCCGTTGTGCTAACCAATCCGTTTCCGCATAATCAACACATGGCTTTGATCTCCTCAAATACCGGAAATGCGTAAAGTTGGAATCAAAACCCCCTGACGCATGAAGTCGATCGTCTATGTGTTAATATGGTCAAGTCTCAGATTGATGTAGCCACTCGATCTCATGATTACGGTTCTTCATAGACTGTTCCAGGACCCGAGTCTCCCCCTCCTCCAGAAACACCTTTGCAGATAGAAAATCTAGAGCCTCCACCGCGTATTCCGAAAGGATACTAAAACGCTCTACCCACAATCCTAATGCCAGAGCTGCCCAAAACTATTTGATTGTTGAAGATCTAGGTCAAACCCCTTGTGCAATGTCGTCTTTGGAGGTGCTCCAAAAGTGTCCTTCACAGAGGAACGCCTTGTTATCTTCTTTAGGATCTCTAGACCTATGTGGCTTAAAGGTTATTAAGTTTGACGTCACAGATGTTAAGCCTTGCTTGCCTTACCACGTGGCCTTTCAAATCCATGTGGATTACATGAAGTATACCATCCAACGCATTGTTATTGATGAAGGTGTTGTAACGTGTGTGATTCCCCTAACCTGTTTGAAAGTCATTGGCTCTCTGACTCTCTCTCAATCTATGACTATGTTAACTGCATTCCATGGTCGTTCATTTCGACCCCACATAATTCTTTCCGCTTTTTCGGTCCAGTTAGGTGGAAAGATAGTGGAGGTTGATGTCGAGGTGGTTGATTCGCCCCTTCACTATAATTTACTACTAGGGCGTAATTGGACTTCTGCCATGACCACGATCATGTCATCTATTTTCTGCACTTTATGTTTTCCTCACAAAGAGAAAATTTTGACGATTGATCAATTGTCATTTGCGCATGCTAGTCCCAATGCATCAGTTGGATCTTCGATCCTATTGATCGACAATTCTCAATCAACAACTGAGGATATTGGTGTCGGAATGTATTCCTCTCTCATGGGTACCTTTGATTTCATGGCACAAATTCATCAATTTTATGTCATTTCCAGTGGGTCTTCATCGTCAATGAGGTTCGTTCCTTTTCGTACTTCATATTTCAACTATCCATGGACCCTATCTTCCCCGACTATGCCATGTGAAGGTCAGTCACACATTGGGATGGCAATGCCACAGTCAACGACGGAGGTTGCGTATCAAGTTGTTCTCAACACTACTACTGACCCGTATCCTGTCTCATCGCACACAGGCAAGGAGGATCTCGTTCTAGAGCCCATATGGGCCACCCAATCATCTTGTTCACATGATTTCCTTGATGATACTTTACCTTCATATGAAGCCATCTTAGAGGCCATGAATGGTCCTGATAATCCATCGGACGATATGAATCATCGCTCTTACTTCATCCCATAACTTGTTAGGATCGAATATGACGACTTTAGATCTACCTTGAGTGAGATGGTCTGTCACATTGTGGTTCCCCTAGATACGCATGGTATTTATGTCGAAGGGAACATGGTGAATATTTCTTCTACCGTCACGATCGACATCTCTCGAATTCCTGGTAAAATTGAAAATGTTTATATCGGTGCAGATTCCTTGCCTGAAGAAATTCAGATCTACATCGATCTCTTCAAAGAATTTCGTGACGTATCTACTTGGTCGTATGAAGAGATGCCAGGGATCAACCCTAGCATTGTTGAATAAGAGATCAAGACTTATCTGGATGCTAGACATGTTCGACAACATCTTAGAGTTGTTAATCCTAGGAAGGCCCTTGCTATTAAGGCATAGGTAGAGAAGTTACTTAATGCGGGTTTCATCTACCCGGTTCCCTTGACTGAATGGGTGTCCAATCCCGTTGCCGTGAATAATAAACAAGGAACTATCCGCGTATGTATGAATTCTTGAGTCCTGAACAAGGCTTGTCCTAAAGATAACTTCCCAACTCCTTTCATTGACCAAATTCTCAATGAGTGAACAAGAAGCGATTTTTTCTCTTTTATCGACGGATTTTCAGGATATAATAAAATTCAAATCAAACCTGAGGATCAACATAAGATGACGTTTGTTTTTCCTTGTGGTAATTTTGCATACCGAAAAATGCCTTTTGGCCTTAAAAACGCCGGAGCAACCTTCCAATGCGCCATCACCTTTTCATTTCACGGTCTCACACACATTGTTGAAGCTCACCTTGACAATCTCGTTACTCACTCTCGCAAAAGAGTAGATCACTCTACTCACCTTCGACTAGTATTTGAGAGATTTCGTTATTATCGCATCCGTTTAAACCCTCACAAGTGCATATTTTATGTTAGGTCTGTCCGTCTCTTAGGATTCTTAGTCTATGATATTAAGATCATGGTGGATCCTATAAAGGTTGAGGCAATACTTCGATTCCCTCCCTCGTGCAACTTTCGAAACCTTCAGGGTGTAGAGGGGAAGTCTAATTTCTTGTGTCGGTTCATAGTGAACTATGCCAATTTAACTAAGGGTTTCATGCATCTTTTGAAGAAGGACACTTCGTTTATATGGGATGAGTGAGCCCAGGAATACTTCAATGCTCTTAAGAAAGCCTGGGTATCGACTCCTCTATTGAAGCATCCAGACTATAGTAGGGACTATTTTCTTTATATCGCTACGTTAGAAGGGACGGTTGGTATGGTTCTGGTTCAGGAGGACGATGAGCACGTTGTCTACTATCTTAGTCAAAATTTTGTCTGTCTTGAACTTAAGTACTCTCACGCCGAGAAGCTAGCCTTGGCCGCTGTACATGTAGTTCATAGATTACGACATTATATATTGATTTGCAAAACTATTGTAGGTTCTAATATCAATCCATTTCAATATGTCCTTACCCGACATATCATAGGGGGGAAATACAATAAGTGGATTGTTATTTTGCAAGAATTTGATCGTGATTTTACTTCGATGAAGTATAAGAAATCGCTAGTTTTTGTCGAGTTGATATTAGACTTACCTCGACTAGATGAGGATGTTATTCATGTCAATTCATTTGCGAATGAACATATTTTCCTTATCTCGTCTTTAAACCCCTAGTATGGAGACATTATGATCTATCTTCAAACCTGAAGCTACCCCGGCATGTGTCGACAGATGATCGATGACGTATATGTCATCAAGCTAAAAAATACCTTATCATCGGCGACACTTTGTCTCGTCGAGGAGTAGATAATATTTTGCGTCGTTGCTTGACTCACGAGGAGGTTGAGTTTCTTCTTAATGACTATCACAGTGGGGTTTGCGGTGATCATCTATCTGTGCTTGCAACAACCCAAAAAATATTGCGAACTGGTTATTTTTGGCCGTTAATTTTTAAATATTGTGTTGAAGTGGTCAAGAAGTGTCACCCTTGCTAGGTGTTCGTTTGGAAAATGCGCTTGCATCCAACCCCTCTTTACCTAGTCATAACCGTCAGTCCCTTCACTAAGTGGAGGGTGGATTTTATGGACCGTGACCCAACTTCGGCTAGGGAGTATCAACATATTATCGTGGTCGTGGATTACTTCACTAAGTGAGCAGAGGCCATGCCTACCACTAAATCTGACGGTAAGATTGCAACATTCTTCATAGTCAACCAAATTATAGCCTGGTTTGGAATCCCAAAGGAGATTGTCACTGATCATGGCAGTCACTTTCAAAATGAAATGATGAAGGAGTTAGCATCAAAACTGGGGTTTAAGCACGATCATTCTTCCCCCTATTATCCCCAGGAAAATGGACAAGTAGAGGCGGTGAATAAATCTTTGAAGACCATCTTGTAAAAAGTTGTCATCCAGAGTAAGCTTGACTGGCATCTAATGCTTTACCCTACGCTTTGGGCATAGCAAACCTCGGTTAAGACAACCACCGATTTTTCTTCATTTCAGTTAGTACACGGTGTGGAGTCTATCCTTCCGATTGAATGCAAAATCCCTTCCCTTAAGCTAGCGATTGAGCTCCTACCCGACACATCTGATCTTGAAGAATGCCTTGTGCACCTAGAACATCTATATGAGCAGCATCGAGATGCCTCTACGACTATCGAAGCGAATAAACAATGTGTTAAGGTTAAGTATGATAGATCTACCTGTCCTCGACAGTAAGCTTAGGGTGACTTGGTCCTCCTTTATGACCAAGCCAGAGAATCGTTGGGGGCAAGCAAGTTCAACCCCATGTGGCACGGTCCTTATATCCTGTGACGTGTTTTAGAGAAAGGGGCCTATGAATTGGAATATTATGAAGGGAATACGTTGGACAAGCCCAGAAATGGGCTCTACCTTAAAAGATATTACGCTTGAGGGATCAAATCTTGGGTGTGACTCTTTGTATACTATTGTATCTTAGTGTATATATATCTTTTCTTTTACGTCATCGGCTTGCTTATTAGGTTTTCCTTTTGTTGGCAGATGTCAACAGAGTCTTCAGTTTACTTAGGATTCACAGACAGTCCTAGTCGTCATACACGGAACTTGGCTTCCGTCACTTGGGTCATTTACTCACCCGAGGGACAACTGGTGTATTTAGGTGGCGTTTGTCTGGAGCCATCAACGAATAATGTGGTTGAATATAGCGCCATTATAGAGCTTTTACGCGACACCATTTCACATGGAGTTCAATCTTGAGAGGTTCTCCTAGAATCCCAGTTAGTCGTATGTCAGTTAAATGACAGTTAGCGTGTGTGAAACCCTACTCTTCTCCGATGATTCCTGTGGGTACAACTTTTGGAACGATACTTTGATTTCATTACTCATAATCACAAACCTAGAAGTTCTAATTATTTGTCCGATGCATATGCTAATTATGTTTTAGATTGGCATTTGTCACATAACTAAAGTAAAGAAAACACATCCATGTACACATTGTAACATATATAGGTAAAGCTGAGGAACAAATTTTATACATCATCTCTTCAAAAAATATGGTGTCATAGTACAAAACGGGGCTCACACCCTCAAAATAAATATATGGTCGATAGATATAATGACCATGGCATCTACACCCATGGCACCAGATGCGTATCATGATAGCACAATACGACGTTTTCTAGACGCCAGAAGAGTCACACCCACACACGGGGCACACCCACCACCTGTCGCTGCATGGCTTCTGGCAGATCCTCCACCTAAACCATAGTAATCAAGCACGTCAAACGAGATGGGTTCCCCTGCACATTTCGTAGCACTCTCTCCGAATCTCCTCCTGCCTGCTCGTATTCTCGGTTCCTCCGCCTATGTCATCGAAATCCATCTGGTCGTCGGGGGCACACATCTGCATAACAAAGAATTTTTTTTAAATACATGATACCGTACAAAAATATTTACGTTTTTTATTTCTTTTTGAAAAAACACAAAAAAATGAAATATATAAAAACTTTTCATACCTATATCACTGTAGGTGGAGCCTAGTGGCAAAGGCATATATGGATCTCTTATGTAGTCGATCTTAGCATAAGGGTATTCGTCTATCGCTATCACCTGTCGACGCCACCAGATGAAGAACTCGTCGTTGTAGGGGGTTGTTTCCCTACCACCTCCTAACCGACTCATCACTTCGGTCAAACGTCACATGGTTGGATCGCACGGTCCGTGTGGAATGATCTCTAATCTAGGGCCCAACCCTAGAACCCGCTCAAAGAAAAAAATACACAAGATGGATGAAAACTTGAAGTTCCTCTTTCTCCCTTGTTTGTAATCCGTTAGTTGGCTCTTCATGTTAGCCACCAGTGAGGTACACCAATCATAAATCTTGGGTCGTAAACACTCCACTACATAAAACATAAGTGGCCTTGATGCCTGGTGTAATGAGGCCGACCCCAAGATCCGTGTAAGGACAAGAATGACGATCATCAAACTCAGGTTCTTGATCACCCTGATGGAGGGTTGGATCCCTACTTTTTTTGTGCCTACAACACAATGGGTGGCAATGTATACCTCTATGTTTATACCACCCCTAGCCCCCCAGGCTTTGAGATTCACCACCTCGCCTCAATGAGACAATCCTGTGATAAAATAGATGTCATCCACTTGAATCCTCAATGGTTGCCCATCGAGATTGAAGGCCTCTGTATCCGGATCCATAAAGTTTACTAGCATTTGGAGTACCCTCACTTCATCCCTCACTCCTTTGAGAGCCCAAAATTTGTAAATACCACATATTTTTAGAGCTAGTTGGGCCCTTGCATCTCTTTCCACTGCGACATCTATGTCCTCATGCTCTCTCTCTTTCCATTCAAGCACCATCCTGCCAAAGAAAAACCATTTTTTGAGTTAAATTCACTTAAATACTTGTATGCGGGCTGTAGTGTTAACAGTCCCTTGTAGGGAAACATATACGCAAGCAGGCTTTTATTTTCCCACGTACATGTCTCCATATACGCGACCTCATGAACTATAGCTCGCGTACACCATAATTTATATGGTACTGCCTCAAATACTCAAAAAAAGAGGACTAAATTTAAAATATAAACCACTAGAAATGAAGAGGAGGGCAAGAGCACTTACTTGGTCTAGACGGTTGTCAATTCCGTTGATCATAGCTCCTGCAATTGACACTTGAAGATCATGGCCAAAATGGTCCAAAATGCACTATGTGGGTAAAAAACTCAAATGGTTTGGTAAAATTGGTTGTTTTTACTATATTAGAAAAAAATTATCCACTTTACATTGTTTACGCTAATTTTTCGACGTAGTGGACTAATAAGGCAGTGGAAGGAGTTGGTTTTGGTGGATTTATCCAGGGATTTGTACGGTTTCTAGCGTCATATTGCTTGTTCATGCCTTTGGCTGGTACCTTATGTCCCTAGCATATATGATAGGTTCTCAATCCATTTTGCATATTTGCATTGTCCTATGACTGTGATTCATATGCCTTAGGTACGAACCCATTTATTAGCGACACAAAACCTTCTTACTGTTGCTAGAAGTGTGGTTAGCGAGTGGTAGAGGCTTATCAAACATGGGTGCCCTAGTTAGAACCTTTGTGCCATTTGGTGCCCATGTAGAAATCATTCCATAGGACCGGGAATCCCTTATAGTTGCAATATGACTTTGCATTCGAACCCCATATTCTTATGCACAAACATTATGACCTATACTTAAGGGACTCCCCCTGAGTTTTAGTTAAGCTCTTTTCCCACTCTCTAAAAAAGTGAAAAGATTGGTGAGTGAACTTCTGTCTTTCACACTCGTTAATTAGATTTGAAAGGACGTCTATTGGGTGCAAGTTTAACCGTTTTTCGGACCAAGTAGAATAATTTCAAAAAAGGAATACTCTAGTCAACATTGGCTATAAGAGTTCTCCTGGGTATTGTTTTATACTTTTTCGGGCCTATGGGACTAAATTTACGAAAAAGGACATTCTTCGGAGTTAAGATGTAATTTCACTTCATCCTC
>SNQJ01S0229259.1:0-14373 GCA_010110895.2 Picea sitchensis
CAAAACCCTGGTCAGCAGCCTAACTTTTCCTGGCAACCTGGTGCCAGCCAAATTCCAGGCTCCTTTCCTCCTATACATACTCAACAGCCCAAGCTACCTTTTCTAGCAACGTTGCATTTGCCAGACTTGTCAAGATTGTTAAACAACCCAATCTGTCACAATCCACATTGGCCTCCTATGCCGACCAAGTTGCCCTCGGACATTCCAAAGTTCGAAGGTAAGCCTAATGAAGATCCAGGTGATCATGTGACCACCTTTCACCTATGGTGCTCGTCCAACTCGTTAAGAGATGACTCCGTCCAGTTGCATCTGTTTCAACGCACTCTTATCAAGAGTGCTACGAAATGGTACATCGAGCTCGACCACTCAAGATACTCTACTTTTGGCGAATTGGCAATGGCTTTTCTAAACCAATTTCAATTACCTGTGAGATACGATGTCGGCATCGAGTTGCTGGCCAACTTTGAGCAAACAAAGGCTGACCATATCTCAGATCACATCCGAGAATGGTGGCGTAGGAAGAGTTTGATAAAAGTACCAATTCCACCAGCATTCCTACTAGAGTGGTTCCTTAAGTCTTTGGTACCCCAGTTATCCAAAGACGTTGCAACGTCAGGAGTGTTTTTCAAGGAAGAAGCGATAATGAGAACTCAACAAGTAGAACTGATATACTCTCAGTCTGGTTTATTTTACGAAGTTTTGCCAAATGCGCCACGGTCCATTCTTAACAAGACCAGACAGAAGCCTGGACCACATGTCGATGGTATTGTTGGTTCAGCACAAGCGAAGCCCACTGATCAGCTTTCGAATCAATTGCAATAGTTGTCGATACAGCAGACATCCAAACCACTGGTTCGGCTGCTCCCCCTACTCAAACGTCAGATGTACACAGTGTGCAAGCGACAAACCCGAAGGCCAACCAGCAGGCTGACGGAAAGAAGAAATAGCGAAAGAAGGGTAAGGGGGATAAGAAACCCACCAATAATGTTGACGGGGGCAACACAGAGAAAAGAAAGTCGAAGTTTCCGTGTAACCTTTGCATGGAAGACCATCCGACTCACCTATGCCATTGGCTTGAGAAGACCCAAAAGTTACTGGCATAGCAACAACTTGTTGTGTTAACAAACCCATTTTCACATGGGCAAAATTTAACTCAAGCCTCTGCGAACGTGGATGGGGGCAGTCAAGGACCCCCTTCATCGTCTAGTAATCCCTCGACCTCGAATGTTTATATGTTGAAAGGTGATGCCCACATAGCGACTAGGACACACGATTACGGAATACCAAACATTTCTGAAAAGGGTAAAGAAGCCGAAAACCCATCTGTTCCTCTCCAGATCAAGAAGACGTTGGGCAAAACAATGACACGCATCCCAAAAGGGGCGTTCAAGAAAGCTTCCCACAATCCAAACGCAAGGGCCGCCCAAAATTACTCTGTGGTGGAGGATTTGTCACAAACCCTTTGTGCAATGTTTGCTTTGGAGGTCCTCCAGAGCTGCCCTTCGCAGAGAAAGGCTTTGTTAGATGCCTTAGGATCTGCTGAGACTTGTAATCCGGGAACGATCATGCTTGATACAACCGACTTGAAACCTCGTCTCCCATACCATGTCACATTTCAGATAGTAGTGGCTTACACCACGAAATCTTTTACCAAGAACATTTTTCGCACAGTGGTTGATGAGGGCGCCTCGACATGCATGATGTCGTTGGCATGTTGGAAGGCCATTGGCCAACCCATTTTGTCTCTGTCACCTACTCTTCTTACCGCTTTCGATGGTCGTTCGTTCAGACCACATGGAATCATTCCTTCTTTCGTAGTGTAGCTAGGAGAAAAGACCGTGTGCATCAAAGTTGAAGTGGTCGATGGGCCTCCCGACTACAATCTTTTGTTAGGAAGGAGTTGGACCTATGTTATGCATGTAGTGGTCACCACAATTTTCCAGGTCTTGTTGTTTCCACACGAGGGTCGGATCATGTCCATTGATCAATTGTCTCTCTCTCGTCCTGACCCTTCATCGGGGGCATCCACGGTCCCAATGATTGATAACCCACAGCCCGACGTCGTCAATATAAGGGTTGGTTTGTGCCCGCCTTTGATGGGTACTTTCGATTACCCGCCTCCGTCCGGCGATGTCAAGTTCATATCGACTATCCTCGACCAGCCGAAGGTTGAAATCTTTCAAGAATCGTCGTTTTGTACGACTTACTTTAACGATTCATGGACTCTTCCTTCTCCATCGGCCACGATGGAAGGGGCATGGCATCATGGCATGGCCATGCCTTTGTTCGTGGCCGACCCCGATCCGACTCTTGCACAGGAGTTAGATCCAATTTTCGAGCCTACCTGGGCTCAAGGTTCCATCGCCACTACTGATTCCTTAGACTTGGTCTTGCCCTCTTACGAGGCGATTATAGAGGCATTGACTAGTCTAGACAAACCCAGGGATGATCTGCATCACAGATCTTATTTTCTCCCGGAGTTGGGAAGAATTGAGGCGGCTGAATTCGTATTGACTATGACTAGAGATAGGTCTTGTCCTATCAATCCTTTGGCTACGCACGCAGTTTACGCCGAAGGTAATATGGCAACCATCACTAAAACGATACCTATCGATATCTCCAGAACCCCTGGCATCGTGGAGAATGTCTTCATCGGAGCAGACTGCTCCCCCGAGGAGATTCGAATCTACACTGATTTATTTAAAGAATTCTGCGACGTTTTTGCCTGGTCTTATGAAGAAATGCCAAGCATAGATCCAAGAATCGTCGAACAAGAAATAACGACTTACCCTTACACCAAACCGGTCCGACAGAAGCTTTGTCCGATCAATCCTCGAAAAGCAGCATCTATTAAGGCTAAAGTAGAGAAACTACTCAAAATTGGTTTCATCTACACTGTTCAGTTGACGCAATGGGTGTCAAATCCTGTTCCGATCAACCAAAAGCAAGGAACAATTCGCGTATGTACGGACTTCCGTGATTTGAATAAGGCCTTTCCAAAGGATAATTTCCCCACCCATTCATTGACCAGATCGTCGATGAATGCGCAGGCTGTGAGGTCTTTCATTTCATGGATGGTTTTTCGGGATACAATCAGATACAGATTAAACCCGAAGACCAGCATAAAACAACTTTTATCTGTCCTTGGGGTACATTTTCTTATCGGAAGATGCCTTTTGGCCTGAAGAATGTTGGAGCCACCTTTCAGCGGGCCATGTCTTTTGCTTTCCACAATCTCAAACACATAGTCGAGGCCTATCTCGATGATTTAGCATCACGATCTCGTAAGAGAGCTGATCATCCCACGCACCTCCGACTTATCTTTGAGCGATGTCACTACTATCAAATTCGCTTGAATCCTAACAAATGCAGTTTTTGCGTAACGTCGGGCCATCTTTTAGGTTTTATAGTTTCGACAACAGGGATCATGGTCGATCCTCTAAAGGTTGAGGCAATAGTTCAATTGCCTCCCCCGTGCACAGTCCCTCGACTTCAGAGTTTACAAGGAAAAGCCAATTTTCTTCGACGTTTTATCGCAAACTATGTCGAGATCACTAAAGGGTTTATGTGTTTACTAAAGAAGGGCGTCCCGTTCCATTGGGACGAAGGCACTTAGCACTCTTTCGAAGCATTGAAACGTGCCCTCATGTCTGCCCCTCTACTTCGACCACCCAATTATAATAAAGATTTCTTATTGTATTTGGCCGCGGCAGAGTCGACCATCGGTATGGTCTTGGTTCAATAGGACGATCTACTTGAAGAACATGTGATTTATTACCTAAGTCGAGGCCTGGTTGGACCAGAACTCAACTACTCCCACGTTGAAAAGCTTGCGTTGGCAGCAGTACATGTTGTCCAACAGTTCCGTCATTATATCATGTTTCGCAAGACCATCGTCATTGCCATTGTGAATCTATTCTAATACGTGTTGACACAACATGTAATCAGCGAAAAGATCAGTAGATGGATTGTTATCCTCCAGGAACTTGACTTGGATTTTGTTTCTGCAAAATCTAAGAAGTCATTGGTCTTTGTGGAACTTATCTCGAAACTTCTGGTCGAGTCAAGTGACGTTACGCCCGAAGTATCACCAATTAAAGGAGATATTTTTTCTGATTTCATCTTCGGACCACGGGTATGGAGATATACTAGTCTATCTCCAGATTTTGAAGTATCCCGCCTCTGCTTCTCGCGATGAGCTTCGACGTATACGCCATCAGGCAAAAAACTATCGCCATCAGGCAAAAAACTATCTCATACTCTAGGACACTTTGTATCGTCGAGGTGTAGAGTGCATCCTTCATCAGTGTCTCACTCATGAAGAACTGGAACTCGTGCTTAACGACTACCACACTGGAGAATGTGGTGGTCATTTGTCTAGGTTGGCAACAGCCCAAAAGATCCTATGAGCCGGTTACTTTTGGCCGATGTTAATCAAGGATTGCGTTGAATCGGTCAAGAAGTGTCACCCGTGTCAGATCTTCTCTCGAAAGATGAGGGCACACCCCGCTCCTATGTTTCCCGTCATTACAATTGGCCCCTTCACCAAGTGGGAGATTGATTATACTACATGCCACCCCCTTCAGCCACGGGGCACCGTTATATCATCATAGCAGTAGACTACTTCACAAAGTGGATCGAAGCTATGCCAACGTTCAAAGATGATGGCGAGACAACAGCTCTCTTTTTGTTCAATCAGATAATAGCAAGGTTCGGCATCCCGAAGTAGATTGTCACTAACCATGGCAGTCACTTCCAGAACAAAATGATGTCTGAGTTAACATCAAAGCTAGGGTTGAGGCAGGAACATTCATCACCTTACTACCCACAAGTGAATGGTCAGGTGGAAGCCGTGAATAAGTCTCTCAAGACTATTCTCCAGCGAACGATCAATTCGGCCAAGTCAAATTGGCATTTGATGTTGTACTCGACATTTTGGGCCTACCGAACGTCTATAAAGACTGCAACCGGTTTCTCACCTTTTCAACTCGTTTACGAGCTAGAGGCAGTCTTGCCAATTGAGTGCCAGATCCCATCTCTAAAGTTGGCAGTACAATTATTGCCAGACACTTCACTGCTTGAGGAACGCTTATTATATCTCGAGTAGCTCGATGAGCAACATCGTGACGCAGCCTTGGCTAAAGAGGCTCACAAGCAAAAATTCAANCCGAAGGCGACCTTGTCCTGGTCTATGACCAAGATAAGGATCCCCTAGGGGCAGGCAACTTCAAACCCATGTGGTTCGGACCTTTCATCGTGAAAGAGGTGTTAAAGAAGGGCGCTTATCGTCTGGTTAACTTTGAAGGGAAAGCTTTGGCAGAGCCTAGAAATGGGCTCTACCTCAAGAAGTATTACTCGTAGGTGGGTCGCCTTAGGTGACTTCTTGTACATATGTATAGTTCTTATACAGTTTTAGTTTGTCTTTTTGTTTTATGGATGTGTCGTTTTTGATGTCATCTTTTTCGCTGTGGCAGATGTCAAGTGAATCAGAGGTGTTCATTTGGATCGCGGACGACGCTAGCCGACACACTCGGAGGCTTTCTTCCGCAGCTTGGGTGATCTTCACACCTCAAGGGCAGTTGTTATCTTTTGGAGGTACATGTCTAGGTGACGCCACAAATAATGTGGCCGAGTACAGCGCAGTAATAGAGTTGCTTCGTGATGCTTTGTCGCATGGTATCTCTCACCTTCGGGTCCACTTAGATGCACAACCGGTTGTGTCCCAATTAAATGGGGTTTACCGCGTTTATGATCCTACTCTACACCGACAATTCCTTAAGGTACGTCTCTTAGAACGATGCTTTGATTACATTACGTATATCCATGTTCCTAGGAGATTGAATCAAATCACAGATACTCTAGCTAAACATGTACTAGATTGGCATATTGCACACACATACACATGTATATACATTGTAAAAATGTGATCCATAAGACATAAAAAGATGTAAATACACACATATATATATCAAAAGTCTCAGAGTACATAGGTGGGCGCAAGCGCCTCAAAAAATAATGTCTAATATACATCGCGGGGCTTATGCCCTCAAAAATACACAAAAAGTGCCCTCGGCACGTAAGTAGTCCACCCTAAGTTAAGGGTGGGGCATGTTGGCCCTGCCATAGTGAACGACGGCATTTGCCAAACACCGGAAGAGCTGGACCCAAGTCCGTGGCACCCCAACTACGTGAGGTTGCATCGATGGTGGGAGATCCTCGATCTCTGCCATAGGGACTGCGCGAGTTAGCGCGCTGAGGTTCCGCTCCACCCATCTCAATACTCTCTCAGCCTCTCCAGCTGGAGGTCCCCCTGCTACTGCTACTACTGTTGTTGGTCCGACAGTTGCGGCTGGTACTGCCTCTAGTCGAGGACGTCGCCTGGTCCTCGAGAAGTCTATTGGATGCATTGGCCCCACATCTGTACATAACAGATACATAGTTGTCAGATACTTTGATTCACATAAAAAAATGATATATATAAAAGAAACTAAAAATTAAAACATACCCATCTCTCCTCGCTCAGCTCCGAGAGGTAAGGGCATGTTCGGGTCTCTGGAAAAGTTGATCACGACGTAGGGGTAGTCCTCTATCGCCGGAATCTGTCGTGCCCACCAGTCAAAAAAGGTGTCATCAAAGGCCTCTATGGTCCTCCGCCCCCCTATCGTGGCAGCACTGCTGCCCATCTACACATTGTTGGGACGGAGGCCACATGCCCCCGCACTGTCGCTCGAGAACTGAGACTGGGTACCCTCTCAAAAAAGAATGAGCATAGAATAGTACCGAACTCGAATTTCTTGTTGTTCTGCGCGCAACACTCAGTGAGTTGTCTCTTCATGCAGTCTAGCATGGTCGTACTCCAATCAAAGATTCTTGCATTCAAGCACTGCACTGCACAATGCATGTGCGCCCGAGAGGCCTGATGTAAAGCCGCAGATCCAGTGATCCACCCAATGAGTAAAACTATCACTTTCAGTGATAGGTTAGTGATCTTGTTGATAGGCACTTGAGAACCTACTTTCTCAATGTCGACCTCGCAATGAAGTTCAATCAACTCGGCAATGTTGTGAGGCCCGGGGGGGAAAGCGCGCAAGTTGACTGGTTCACCTCTCCTCGAGAGGCCAGTCAAAAAGTAAATGTCTTTAGTTGTTGGAGTCAACGACTGCCCCTCCAGCAAAAATGTCTCAACGTCAAGATGCCAATAATCTACCAAGGCATTCAGCAGCCTAGGTTGTGCCCTCATGAATGGACTCTTAAAGAACTTCCACAACCTGCATTGTCTCAATGCGGCCATAATTGCAGGGTCCTCATCGACCAAGATATCTATATCCTCATGCTCCCTCTCCCTCCAATAGACATACATCCTGTCAATGACAAGTTCAAAAGGGGATTAGATCTTGCATTTTCTTTTTTCTTTACCTTTTTGAGGGTGTACGCGAGTTGTAGTGAGCACAGTCGTGTATGCACACGGGCATAGTGTTTTCTGCCCACGAGCATACACAGGTTGTCCTTGGACAGCCCACGTACACACAAGGCCGCCCCTTTTTAAGAGTGCACGCCCCCCCCAAAAAAAAACTAAAACTAATGCAAGAAAGAAGTATTGAAATGCAAGAGGGGTTGATTTGTACTTACTTGGTCCGAGCGGAAGTTCATTTCATCCTCTAAAGCTCCCGGAATCAACTCTTTTAGCAAAGGGGTGTTTTTGGCTTTTTGGTCAATTCTCAAATTGCAATGGTGATAATGAGCTGCCAGCTTCTATTTATAGACTTTTTTGGCCCTTTTTGTCATTTTTTGGACCCTTTTGTCATTTTTTCCGACTTGAAAACCATTTAACATGGTTCTTGAGTTTCTCATTGGATATCACGATACACTTCACTTTTGGTTTGGAAAACTTTTTGGGAGATGGGTCACTTTTAAAGGTCCTTTGGTAAAAAGTCGTTTTCCAAGTTTGTGCATTTAAGTTAGGATTCCACCTCCACTTTTTGCATCTCATTCTCTTTTCCGCTTTGCCATAGGGTCGATCCCATCGAATTGGGACACGGAACCGTCTTTGCTGCTTTAGAAGTGTCGTAATTTAGTGGTAGAGCCTACCTCTACATGGATGCCCTAGGTAGATCCTAGTTGCATTTTGGTGTCCATGCCGTCATTAATGACTTTAGGCTCGGGAGTCCTTGTTAGTCTTGTCTTGATTACGAGTTTGAGCCTCATACATCTGATATGTTATCACTCTTGACCTCACCCTCTCTGGACTCCCAAAAAACGAGTCTTCTTTTAAGCCCTTTTCAGACTCTTTAAACATGAAAAGATTGTCGAGCGATCTTGTTGTCCTTCACGCTCGCCAAACTAAAAATTTAAGGCACGTCTGTCTGGCGGTAGTTTACCCATTTTTTGGTCTGGATGGTCAATTTTACGAACAAAGGTACACTCTAGGAACTTCGGTTCGCTAGAAGAGTATTCTCAGGTATAAGTTTAACCCTTTTTTGGGCCTGAGGGACTAAATTTACGAAAAAGGAACCCCCACGGAGTCCATAGTTAAGCTCTTTTCAGACTCCCTAAATTTGAAAAGATAACCGAGTGACCTTATTTCTTCACACTCGTTAAACTGGTCCAGAAGAACGTCCTTTACGGAGCCCATAGTTCAGCTCTTTTCAGACTCCTTAAAATTGAAAAGATCGTCGAGTAACCTTGTTCTTTCACACTCGTTAATTGGTTCAGAAAAACATCTACTGGCATGAGTTTACCCCTTTTTCCGACCTGTAGATTAAGGAGGAAAAAGGTACACCTCGAGAGATTCGTCTCGCCGGGAGAGTTCTCCTCAGCAAATTTCACTTTTTCGGGCTAAGGAGACTAAATCTAGAAAAAGACAGCGAGTCCATAGTTAAGCTCTTTTCAAACTCCTTAAAATTGAAAAGATTGTCGAGTGATCTTGTCTTTATCACACTCGTTAAAATAGTTTTGAATAGACGCCTTTTCGATACTAGTTTTACCCCTTTTTTGAACCAACTAGACTACCTTCAAAAAAGGTATGGAGTCTTCTTTTGCGCTTTTTCAGACTCTCTAAAAATGAAAAACCATCGAGCTTACCTTCTCTGGGCTCGTTTAAAATTACATTGAAGGACGTTATCATTGTGTCCTATTAATCGCATTTGCATCTCTGCGTCTTTAGCCTAGTGTCGGCTCCATATTGCTCTCAACTGAACCTTTGAAGCATGCCTTGTAGCACTTTGCCTTTGCGTCTTGACACCTTGACCCATGGAGAAATTTTCCCAAGTGTCCTTTCCCTGCACATGTCTCCTTGCTCTGAGCATTAGTGTGTTCCTTGCGCTTGGAACTAGTATGCTTGCGACACTCGTTCCTCCTTTGTAACATAGCATTCTTTTATTCTTTTTCAAGCTTTCCAAAAATATGGAAAAAGACAAAAAAAAAATCAAATATACCCCAAAAAGAGGACGGGAAAAGTATTTTCTTTTTATGGCAGCACAATGAGTCGCCCTTGGACAAAGCACATCCTTCCGTTTGTTCATCAAGCTTTGGGATTTAATATGACCTTAGGAAGTTGTTTTCGCTACATAGAGCTGTGTCCTCCTCCGTTTGGTTATTCTTCCAAACACGGAGAGTTTGTGTTGCCTCCTGCATCGTGAACTTATGTCAATGTCATGCTGCCTGAGTCTGATCATCTGTCGTGCTATTGTCCAAGGGAAGTTTTACCCAACTTGAGTCGACCTCTCTGCAGTTTGTCTCTTGCCCTCATGCCTGGCCATCCTGAAAGTCCAATCAAGTCTTTGTTTGAAATCACTGAAGTTCTTTGCCTAATCACCGAGATCCTCTTGTCTATTCCCCGACGAGTCGTCGAAGACCTCTGGGTAGTGAAGTCGTACACTCACATTACACTCCTACCCGAGTTTTGAAGATCTTGAAGTTGTTGCTCGAGCTCTGAAGGCCTCATCTCCAGCCATCAAGCGTCTTTGGCTTCTTGAAGATGGATACTATACATGTATATCTTTGATTTTGAGATGTAGATCCGTTGTGTATTGCTCGCGGCTACACTTTATATAGTTATATGACATGGATCTGCAATGTATTTGATTGGCAGCCATGATTTATTTCATCTCGAGCATGGGTATGCCCGCCTCGGTGAGACAATTATTATTTTTGCAGATGGCACCTCCCGAACTCTAGTCCCAGGCTCACTCACTTCGTACGTTGGTAAAGATTTGTAATGTATTTCGACCATCAGATGCTCTTTTGACCTCACACATTAGGGGGCATCTATTATAACCCTCAATTGCACCATACATGCATACCTAGCATCAGGCCATCTTACTTACTATTTTTGCCAAGCCATCACTGATCAGCTCTTCTTAAAAACCATATTTTTTAAGATGTACGCGCCCTGCACCACTACTGCTCACGTACACACGCTTGCTACACCACTACAGCTCGCGTATGTATGCTAGTTGCACCATTACAGCCCGCGTATACTCACAAAAGTTGTAAAAATTAAAAAGTTGCAAGGAATTCGTTGAGATTACGGGCTATTGGGGTAGTTTCCCAACTATCCCACCACCTATAGCCCGTCACCCAACCGAATAACCATCCTTTTGTTATATAAAAGGAGGTGTTGAGGTCTCATTCCAAGCTAAGCATAAGAACAGTGAAACTCTGCCCATTTCACTTTCCCCCCTTGCCCCAAGAATTTGCAACCACATTGTGAGTTTTGAGCCAGAATTCCCTATTCTTGCCTTTTTCCTCCATTACAAGCCTAATCCATTCCCTAGAGAGAGTTAAAAAGGAGAAAGATACGTGAAAGCCTAGTTGGAGCTTGGTGATGCGGAGCCCGAAGCAGGTTCGAGGAGCAGTCGTTGATCTCATTATAAGTAACTTTGTGAGATTAATAAAAAGGAATATTTTTTCTGTCCTAAATATGATGTGTCCAATCTTTATGTTTGATTTATATTTGATTATGACATCTAACCCACTAATTCATATATGAGATGTAAGTCGGCCTTGGGAGGAGACTTGTAGTCGAGGAACAATCGAACGCAAAAGGATCGACACCGAACACAGAGTTTAAGGTAGAGTTACCGAATCCTTTTATCTTGTGTTTTATGCATGAATGTGGGGTGTATTTGGGGTAGTTGTTAAAGAGTTGGAGACTTTAGACGGTTAGCTCTGCCTACATGTTGAACCCTAGTGTAGTCCATAGGGGGGTTTTCTCGCTATAGCACCCTCCATGCCCAAAATTGAAGACAAAAAAAAACAAGGATGTCAAAAAACACATAGATGAAAGGGAGATCTGCCAATAAGATGGAGCAATAAAGTAACAACTAATGCAAGGCAAAGAAACAAAAGCCAAGCTACTAACAATACATCATGGGAAACAAGAGGAAGGAGATTAAATCCTCCCTTGTACTTAGAAAGTATCAAATCCCAGAAAGCAATGTTTGTTGCTCGTCGTCCCTTGCCTATCGAGAAAGAATTAAAGAGTTAAGGCATGTGGAGGAAGAGCAGAGAGGGGCAACAACAGAATGAAACTCAATAGGCCCTTCAATATTTAAGGCATCATACCCAAAATAAACTCTCAAGAAACAAAGTGTGTTCAAAGTGGCCATAGATTCAAATGGGCAATTAGGGATATATTGACAAAAGTGATCAAAGATAACACAGACGACATGGAAGAAACTAGGGAGAGGGTGGCCATCCTGGGTCAAATCTTTCAAAACAAGATTGAAGATGACACCCAAAAGTGGGAGTCAATCTTCAAGATGATTGAGGAGACATAAAACAATCCAACAGCTTGGGAAAACCAATTTGTCAAAGGTAGGAAAGTCTAAACATCAATCCCGAAGAGATCAGAGAGAAACTCAATGTCGTTGAGCTCAATGTGGTTGATATCAAGATAATGGCAGAATTTATCCCTGCTAGGTTTGGGATTAATAGCTTGCTTGGAATAAGAAAGTGTGTCATCGACCCAAGAGATATACCTCCTTAGATGGGAGACAAAACTACACCGCAATAACCCAATGACACACATTCGCAATCTGGTTTAAGATAATGAACTATGTTAATTTTGTTAATAGGTTGAACACTGTATCTTTAAGTTTCTTAGATCTATGTTATCAAGCTAATGGAAAAACCCTAGCTGGAAATAAAAAAAAATTATGATAGCATCTTAGATAGGTTACAACTTGTTTTAGGAGATATGCACAGAATTTTTTGATTACTCTGTTTTATCTACCATGTTTTATATTGACTAAATTATGGTTTTGACACTGACCATAAGATATTTTTTGAACAACAACGATGGGACCCCCGGGACAAGATTGAAAATCCTTCATGTCTCCATCTCAAATCCTTTGGGTCTCCATCTCTAATTCTAGAATTGTAATATGGGTTGTATACCAATGGAAACTTTGTTTATTTACCAAAACATGTTGTAGGTATCTAATACTATTCATCCCGTAACAATCATCTAATAAAAAATATATTCGCATAAATAACTAGAAAAGTTGGATCTAAAAATGGGTGTGTTATTGGTTGAACAATCTGCTTTGTCAATTATCATTATAAGAGTGTTTCATATTTGTGAAAACAAGATGTAGCTAGGGTTCCCACTGCTACCCTATTGCACCTCTGATCAAGGATGGATTCAGTGACTATCAACACTCTATGAACCTGCAGCTTGGTTGCTCTGCATGTGATTTTTCTCTACCAGTATTTGTTTTGTTGAGGCTAACTCGAAAGAAGCTATCATTGAGAAGCAACCTAACTTCCTCCTTCAACAAACCTCCAGCAAGGAAGCTCGTAAAAGTCCATTTGTATCGAACATTCTCCACCCCAATTCAACCCCTACCCCTTAATATGCTCCCAACTTCTCAATAGCATATGTTCTTGACCTGCAAGATTAGTTTGTTTTGCACCCACCTCCTCTAAGTAAATCAACCTTGGAAGGATTTGCTATTGTGGCTAATTTTCCTCTGAAGGTCATTCAAGACCTCTACAAGCAACTTTGCCCAGGCCTCCATCATTTATAGACATAGTAAAAGGAGTTGATGCAAATGCTAACTCCCATCAACACCCTCTGGGAAACTACCTCATCAAAAAGCTCAAAGCCTCCCCGCAAATGCTAACTCACATTTACACCCTCTGGGAAACTACCTCATCAAAAAGCTCAAAGCCTCCCCTATGGCGCAAATGTCCTCCAAGAACTAAAAACTTCAAAGATTTCAAGTCAAAGGCTCTACCATGTCATTTAATGGAATCTAGCCAAGTTTCTCAACACTTATAAAATGACTTCACAAGTTGCAGTATGCAAAAGGTTTTGATATCATTTATAAGGAAAATCCAGAAGACAAATCACAAATCTTAGAAGGAGGTCCATGATTTTGGAGCAAGGTTGGTCTCTTCATGAAATCATAGCTTCACAAGTTATATCCCTTGACCATGGTAATTTCTCCAATCCTTAACTGGGTGAGGCTATTAAATCTTCCATTGCATTTCTAACATGTGAAGGCAATGGATGATTATCAGCGATACTACAAGAAAATTTAATCATTATGATAGAAAGATGGTTGATAGCTTCAAGATTTATGCCACAATATATGTAGAATTTCATTTAAGCAAGGGTGTGCTAAAAAAGATAATCCTATAGCTTTAAGGGATTTAGTAAATCCAAGTACGAGACTGGAGCATGAAAATATGACCTTCAAATGTAGATTATGCCATGAAACAAGCACCTATTGGAACCTTGTTCATAATTGATTCTACAAGTGAAAACCTTCAAATGTAGATTATGCCATGAAACAAGTCACCTATTGGAACCCTATTCATAACTAAATCCGCAAGTGAAAAAGAAGATCGCAGTTCCTTCAAATTCATATCAAAATGGCTTTCAAGAAATACAGACGAGGAGAAAGAAACGCTTCCAAGGGAAAAATTACCTTGGAGAAAAGTGTTAAAATTAATGCAGCTGCAAGAGCCATTCTTCGAGAGGATGGCAAAGACCCTAGTTGTGATCTAGGGCCCCCAGTACACTCCTGGGGTTCTTGGTCTAGGACCAAGTAGTTAGAGCCATGGAAAAAGACCCCGATTGGGCCCCCAGTGTATTTCTGGGGTTCTTGGTCAGGGACCAAGCAGTTTGATGATATAAGTCCCTTAGATGTGTTCTAGGGGCCCTGGATGTGTTCCAGAGAATCCTTGCTCAACGCTTGGATTGATCCTTAGATATGTACCTTGGTGGTTAAGACCCTAGTTGTGATCTAGGGCCCCCAGATGTGTTCTGGGGTATCCTGGTCTAGGACCAGGCAATTTCTTGGTTAAGTATCAAGCCGAGATGATGTGCAACCTTCTTCTCTCCCAGGATGGTCCATGTGACCT